>JAULBZ010006702.1:0-12136 GCA_032360805.1 Neoturris breviconis | reverse complement strand
ATATCTCGGACATTCGTTAAGTCGGACAAATTTCCTGTCCCCCCTGAGGGTCCGAGTTAACGGGATTGTACTGTACAACATATACAGCATATATCCTCTTCTGTTGCAAGTTTGATAAATTTGAAAGAATTTCCGTTGGTGAACCTCGTTATAACTTTCGCTCGTACACACTTAACCCTTAACATCAAAATGAGAGTAGTTGGTGGTTCGAACCCTCCTACTGTCACACTTATTGCCCCTTTACCTCATGCATTTCGGCAATTTTCCCTTCATCAACCATTTATAGGTTCCTCTTTCTGTATTTATAGACTAATTCCCGAGTCAACTAGATGGCTACGCATTCATCAAAAAACTAAAGAGGCAGAAAAAATTTTAAAACTCGTTGCGAAAGTAAACAAAAAAACTTATCCTGATGTGAAATTACAGGAGATACATAAGGACGAGAATCATGCTTCATTTAAAGATTTATTCACTGACAAGGAACGTCGTTTCTGCATACTGTTGCATGGATTCATATGGTACAGTAAAATAAGATTAAATAAGCACTGCGGAGGAGTCGTTTTTGAGCGTACTTTATTAGACTACAAAGCCTGAAGATATGCTCAAAGATATTCCTCCTCCACAGTCATTTCTTTACTGACTATTGAGTAAAGATACAGGCAAGTTTCAACCCAATGGGAAAATACTTGTTCAAAGTCTGCAGTAAAGACGTCGAACGTCGTTGTTCTAGCGTCTCTACTGCGGACTTTGAATAAAAGGGCTTCTTGAATAATTTTTGCGAGGACACTTCCGCAAATCCACATTTAAAAATATCACGATCAACAGTTTAAACGAAAGCTGTTCTTTGGAGCAAGTTAGTTTCGCGAGGACAAATTCGAGTTGTTGTTTTTCCTGGCGAAAGTTCCTCCCATCTCCCATCAAAATAATTAGCTACAAATGATAAACTAATTATCGTACCATATCCAGTGGGTAGGAAATTGTTCAAAGTCCGCAGTAAAGAAGGTAGAACAAGGTAGAACAAGGCCTTCACTGCGGACTTTGAACAAGTTTTTCCCCACTGGGCAATTCTTCTACAGTACTGTGTAAGTTTGAAAGATTTGTTAATTTAACATTCAATATTGTATTGATTTCATAGACTAGTTATTTCCTATTATTACAGGTTCGCTCATGGTGCAATATACTATGGTATCAGTCTATTAACAGCATATTTAAGTGGAAATTTGTATACAGATTTTGCGTTGGTCAGTATTGTTGAATTTCCAGGAATCCTTTGTTCAGTGTACGGTTGCAACAGGTAGGATGATTTCAAACTGGTTAGGACTCAGGCTAGTCACGACACGAGAGGACTACCCAGTGGGTAAGAACTTGTTCAAAGTCCTTAGCAAAGACGTCGAATGGCGTTGTTCTAGCATCTTTACTGCAGAATTTGAACAGGTTTCGGAATTTTAACAAGTTTCATCACTTTAAACAGCCAACGCATATATGAGCTTCACATTGTTCAGTATGGTGTGTTTCGGATGTTTGAAAAATCGGTAGAAATCCTGCCTCGTTTTCATGTATTTGTGAATCGGTCTGTCCATCTTAATTTCTTATTAGATTTGGTCGTCGTAAAACCACAATATTTGGTACTTTTACATGTGTTATAACACTATTGGTCATATCATGTTTACCAGAAGATGATTCGTTAATATCAGGTAAAAATATTGTATCTGTCAATCATACGGAATGGGAAAATAACAAAATCCTGTCAATAGGGTAAAACTTGTGCAAAGTCCGCAGTAATGCTAGAACAAGTTTTTGCCCACTGGTTTCTCTATTACGCGATGTCTAATCATCCTTCAAGTCATTTGTCAAAACATTATCTTTCCGATGTTTTACTTTTTTTTCATAGCTATAAGTATATCACGAGCCGCATTTGGTGTTTTATCAAAATTCTTTATCTCCATATCATTCAACTCAGTTTATGTATTATCAACTGAAACATTTCCAACTGTACTCAGGTGAGTCTTTACTATAAAGTACCCTGCCGACACTTCTATTAAGCGTCAAAATATATACATCAGGTATCGCGTGCCCATTGGGTATATGTAGAAATATACCCAGTATGTACACGATGTCGGAACAATGTCAAAATGACGGACGTCTTTTTGGCGCTATTTCCACGTTGTTCCAACGTCGTGTGCCTGTAGGGTATGTATTTATATTCCCTAATCCCAGCCGGCAAAAACCTGTTCAAAGTCCGCAAAGTAACGTTAGAACAACGTTCAAAGAACGTTGTTCTAACGTTACTTTGCTGACTTTCAACAGGTTTTTGTCGGCTGGGATAGCTCCCATTTCCTATACATTCATTTTGTTTTCGTTGCTACGAAGCTTTTTTTTTATTCATTACTTCTCTTTTGCTTGACAGAAAAGCATATCCCCAAAGTGTATTTGTACCGGAACCCCTTACTTTACCACACCTTATGACGTCATATATCTCATTGTTTTGTTTGTAGATCACGTGCAACTCATACACTAGAAGACACAATGTTGATTGGTGGAGCAATAGCCCCATGGTTAACCCTGGGATTACGTATGCTTCATAGAAGATTGACATTTCCGGTGTTAGCTCTCCTTTGTTTAATTACTTGCATACTTTGTTTTAAATTAAAAGAAACAAAAGATACGCAAACGCTGGAAGTACTGCGTGAAAGAGCACCGTCAGGTAAGGGTTCATCTCAAGAAGCCTTAATATAACTGCCGGATATCACCTGTGGAGAAGTGTTTTTGAGTATAGTGTTCAGCTTAAAAGCAGATGAAGATGAAGTCCGGCAGTTATATTCAGGCTTGCAAATCTAGAATCTTTATGATTTTCCCTGTCCCCGAAGTTGCAAACGCCGAGTGTACAATGAATTATATTTACTAAAAAGAATGAAACAATACCCGCGAGCAAAAAATCAGCAGTAAAGACGGTGTCTTTACTGGCTGACTTTGAGACTTTTGGGTATGTTCAATTGTCCAGTCTGTTGATTTGATATTTAGTTCGAAACCGGACTTTATTTACGTATTAATAAAGCATGTCTCAACCGCCATTTTACTTTTAACAATTATATAAAGTCAAATGGCTCAGGGTGAGAGCTTGAGTATGTGTATGTATTCATTTGTATACTTCGTTTACCGTAAAATCTTGCCTATAAGTCTAACTGTATAAGCCCACCCAAGACCAATGTATAGATAATTAAACCAGTGCGCATAATCCCTCATCAGCCATCCCAAAATGTGTTAGGAAACCATTTAAGCCCTGGGCTTATAGTCAAGTCATTACGGAATTGTATATAAAACAATCAATGCTCCTGAGTACTGAATAAGCAATCTTTCGATAAATTGGCTTAACCCACAACGACGTCAGAACAACGTCGAAACAACGTTAAAATATTTCCTATTTTATTTTCTAGTGATTAAGATGAATAAACTGGTAGATAATGTAAGAGACAGTAGTTATTCACTTGATAGCCGAGCAATTTCAGAAAACAGGTAAAAATACATCTTAAGTCAATAAAATATTCTCATTCCGGGGGGTAATATAAGTTGATAATAGGTTGATGTAATGCCATATATTTTAACTCCCCTATATATTCTCATTGATTCATTGATTCTGCAATTATCATTCTAATACCCAAAATGACTTGGGCTCATATAACCAGTAGGTAAAAACTTGTTCAAAATCTGCAGCAAAGACGCTAGGAAAACGTTGTTTTAACGTCTTTACTGCGGACTTTGAACAAGTTTTTTGCCCACTGGGTATCTGAATGTCAGTAACGGTTAGCCGTTGGTAAATACCGTTTTCATTAATTTTAAATCGTCTTTTCACCACAACCTCATTTTTAGATTTGCCATTCGTTCATTCAATCATCTATTCGTTCATTTATTTCCTCTTTTTTATTTTTGTTTTATAGATTGAGTATCCTATACGAACAAAAAGTGGTCTTATAAGGGAAAGAACGATATTATATATATATGTATATATATATTTTGTTACGAGATGTTGTATATTATTAAAAAAAAACAATTAATTAGTATAGATTACATTCGGTTTATAATAATTATAGTATAGATGACATTCGGTTTATACACTAAAAGATGATTCCTATTAGGCGACGTGTGATTTCTACAAATGGAATTTCTACAAATGGAATGTCTTCTTTTAGTTTTCGAGGGGAATTTCCCGCCTCATGGAAATCAAACTTAAAACCTCTTTCAGGTGCTGACCGAATATCTCCTTATATGGATTGTATATTACAATTTATGTTCATACACCAGTCCACATATGGTCATATTTGGTGAAGGTAAAGATGATTAGCTATATTTATGCTATGTTTTTTCCACACGAGAAACAAAGATTACAAATTTCCATAGTTTGGAACAGCATGTGCCCAGCCGGCAAAAACCTGTTCAAAGTAAAATAACGTTAGAACAACGTTCAAAAAACGTTGTTCTAACGTTATTTTGCTGACTTTGAACACGTTTTGGCCAGCTGTGTAAAGATACAATTTTATAGTACTTATGGATTGAACAGACGCAAACTGACGCTGCTGAATTTGGTGATACGGAAATTATATTTCTGTAATGTGAATGATATGTGAAGAAAGAAAAATGTCCTTGTTATCTCAAAGCCTTAGAATGTTCTTAGCATGTTCTTAATTTTTAGCATTTTTAAGCCGTATGTATTCTTATAAACTTTGCTCTTATAAAAACAACAACAACGTGTAGTCCAAAAGTTAGTGCATGCTAAATCTAGATACCTGGAAAGAAATCGGGGATCAATGAGAAATCAGAGTGCCGAAATCGATATAAAGCAGATACTGTATCTATTTTAAGCGAAAATTTCTTGAGTTCATTCTTTTTTCATCAAATATCGAATTTGAACTGTTTGACTAAATAACTCATCGCACGTGGCTCCAAAAAAAGTGCCTAATGATAAGGAAATGAAATAAACATTAATTGATTAAAATAATATGTAAACATTAAAGGCTACCCAGTGGGCACACCAAACGATGTTCGATCAACGGTACACGACATCCGATTAGAGTTTTTGCGTACATGTGCCCACTGGGCTCATTCTTTCACACCGTGATTATTTGTAAATAAACATCGGCAAATTCTTTCCCATTGCTTCTTGTCTCTTTGATTTTTTCTCGGATAAGAAAAAAGTCAAAGAGACAAGAAGCGCTGGAAACAAGTTTGAAACATCGGTTCTAGTTAAAACTACGGTAAAAGAAACAACTGACCATGAAGTGCCCATATACATCTCAGCCGGCAAAAACCTGTTCAAAGTCAGCAAAAATAACGTTAGAACAATGTCTCCTTTAAATTAACTAACGCAGTAATTGCTATTATTTGTATCTCTAAGCGGATAGTCTTAGTTTTAGCTGTTAGGAAGGGTTCTAATACGCTTTGATGTCACAGGAGTCATATCGAATGTATTAGTCCTTCGCGAACGAGATTTTCTATAAGTTGTCTTACATATTTTTAAAATGTTTCCACTTAAAATGTGAACAAAACAAAGCAACACCCCACGTAAACTTCTCAACATTGAATATAAGAATGCAAACGCTGCATTAAATTTCGACCAATCATCATTAGGATTTATTATTTGAATAAATCCAACACATTCGCTAATACCGAGGATTACAATTAATTTTAATGCTATTTTTACGGTGTTTAGTTTACGTTTTGCGTTTAGTATATCTTTACTACTTTTATGATCGATATGGATCCTACGAATGGTATAAACAAACGACAATAGTGTACTCAGAAAGATCATAGCGATAGGAACGACATATGATCCAAGTCGTGCATAAAGGGAATTAATCCAGCATACACCATTTAGTCCGTAGCCAACACTCAATGACGTACTTGTATCTAATATGACGGTAATTCCAACAATGAACGTGGGTATAGTAACGGCAAGCAAACAACGAGGTTTTAATCTTCTCATCTCTCTTTCCCGGGACGATACGGTAAAAGAACTAAATTTTGAAACCAAATCAACTGCAATTATCAGTGACCACATGAATGCTGTAAGAACAGACCAATGAATGATAATCGCTATTGCTTTACAGAAGTCACTGTATTGACTTTCTTGTGTTGCAATTAAGAAAAAGCAATCAGCAATTAAAAGAGAGGCGCACATTGAAAGTGTATTTAACCCTGGGATAGTTCGTAGTTCTTTTAGTACCAAGATGGTTAGAATCATCCAAATATAGCATATGATGCTCAGTGATACAAAAACTATGCATGCATAATACTCTGCTGCATGCAACCTTCTCATCCAATCAGGTTGTGCTATTTGGTGGGTAAATGGATGGGTTTTTATACATACACCGAAGCCATGCTTCAATGGAATATATTCATCGTCTGTGTATGTATATATGTTCTTATTTAAAGAGTGGGTTAAAGTGCTGCTGTTATTGTCAAGAGAAAAATTGGATGAAATTGTTCGAAGTGGACAATCTGAATGCAAATGGTACTTGTCACAACTGCTTAGGTGTCTTGAAACATTACCTGGACTAAAAGTCATCCATTGAATCAACATTGATTCAAGTACTGATATGTTACTAGTAGAATTGGATAACAAAACCGATTTTGCATCACATAACGAGTCAAAGTGGATATCTTCACTGTAATATAATTTCGGCTGCGCACATAGTTTACCATTTGGAAATGAACGAGATACATCAAAACCATACATCTCAGTTATCATTACTTTGTCTGAAGTGAGAATAATATTATTGATATTACTCCACAATAAGTTGGAAGTCGATAAGCAATCAAGAAGATTTTGGTACATGTCACGTGTCACTTTCCCATTCAAAACATAAACACTGGACAATTTGTTCGTATAATAGTGTTTGAAAGTATTAGTAGTGTTGAGTGCTAATTGAAGAAAGGTGAAGTTATTAATTATATTCATATTACTGGTCACATAGATTCTTGCATTGTTTGATAACAAACATTTGTCAACATTTAGTTTCTTATAAGAATGAATTACCTTGCCACCTGTTACGCCGAGCACACATTTTAATTCAACTGGGTGATAATTATATGGACAAATAAATGACACACAATCAGAAGTTTCAAAATCGTAAATAGTTCCTTTTCGACAGTTAATGTTAGTATGTCCAAACTGCTGAGCCACGGTAATCGTTGATTTTCTTCCAGAAAAATTAATTAATAGTGACCATCTGAAATACGTTGGTGGGTTGATGATAAGAGGCGCTGCACATTGCTCAAATGATAGGGTTTTGTAATATGCAAAATTTCGAATATTACACTTCCAGCAATGGTAATTTTTGTAGTTTCTATAAGGACTAAGATAAGCTTTGCAAAGGTCGAAATATATACTTGACTGGTTGCAATATGAACGAAGCTTTTTAGGTTTTTGACACACTGGACTGTATTGATTCTCTTTCGGTCTTAGTTTAAATGAACAGTTTTTAAAGTTTCGCAGATTTATTTTCTTTTGCTTATCGTATTGTTTTTTGAACTCAGAATAATTTGCATTCCATATACCTTTACAGTTAACAGTCACGTTAACTAACTCGAAATTAGCGATTGAATTGCATTTTGCACAAAATGAATTGGCATAAACAAAGTTATCCGAACCTAGAACGGGATGGCTTTTCTTATGTGGAAAAAGGCAATTTTTAACATTAGAAAAAGAATTCTCAGCGGGCATGCACGATTTTATCATTAGTCTACTTTCACTTTGATGGCCCAATGAAGTGGCTAAAGGAAACACCTCTTGACATACAAATTCTTTCTCGTGTTTGGCTTTCTGTAAAAATAATTTGATGTATGTATTCAAATCGACTTGTTTTGTTTCATTCCAAAATTTATTGATGCAGCAGCTTCGCGTCTTCATACAATTTGAGTCACAACTACAACATTTGATTTCTCGATCGTTGCTGCATAGATGATCTTCCAACTGTTTAATGCTGTCATCTTCATATGTATCTGATATATCAAAAAATTTTCTGATGGGAAATAAACGTTTAAAATTTATCTCTGTTATTTTCTTGTTAGACATGATTAACATAAACGTTGATAAGAACTTGAAAGAAGATTCTCGTTCTGGTCGTAATGTATAGTATGCTGCTGTTGCATTTAGTTTAGATACGTTCTTACTTGATGTAGTAAAACATTTATAGCAATGATAATTCTTGTAGATCTTAATTTCATCAGATACAGGTGCAGAGTAAGCATGGCAAAGATTGTAATATTGGCTTTTTTTGCGCTCGCACGATGTTGTTGTCTTCGTACATGCACGGATATTACTTGTTGTGCGTTGTGAATAAAATTGACACTCATCCAATCGATTTAATGTTGCCATGGTAATATTGTTGGCATTTGGTAACCATGTTGCATTTTTACATTTCCCTTCTATCTTAATAAACGAATAGTTTGTTACGAAGTTACATCTTGCACAAAATTTATTCCGATATAAATTATTATCTGATCCAATAACGGGTATAACGGATACAAGTTCGGATTTATCGGAATAATCAGTTAAGCAACCATCAACATAAGTTTGAACGGAACGAGATGAGCATGATTTTACCATATAAAGGGATTGAGTAAGATGTTTAAGATTAGGTATAACACTTTCACAAGTAACTGTTTTGTATTTTCTCATTTTCTTGATAAACATTTTTGTGTGATCTTGTATATTTGAACTTTCTATCCATCCATAATTAAGACAACAAGTTTGATATCGCATACACCGACGATTACAATCACAAACTTTCGGTAATCGAGAGCTAATACACGAGTATTGATAATATGGAAACCCGTCTTTAAAATCGGATGTATTAACGAAATTCTTATACTTGAATGTTTCCATAAGACTTTCACATTTAATAGTTGATAAAAGTTGCAACAATAAGATGAAAGATAAAAACATATTCTTGTTCTTTTTTTTTTTTTTGAGAATCGCGACTATTTTTGATTTGTTAAACTATATAAATGTAACAAAGTTTATATATGCAAGTTTATTGTTTGAGTACCATGCTGTAAATTTTAAGCTTTAAACCATATGCTTAAACGTCAACCTCGTTTCCAGGGCTTCTTGCCTTTTCGATCAATACGGAAGAGCTATTCTGTATTTTGAAAAGGCAAGAAGCCATAGGAACGAGGTTGGGTTAAACGTTTTATTATTTCCGAGGTTATTTATTTTATGATATCAAAACTTATAAATTTACTTCCCGAAGTAATTCCCTCCGTCTCAGATTCTGAACATTACAAGAATAAGAGTTCTTTACCAAACATCGTTTTCTGTTAGTTTTTTTTTCTTCTTTTATTAAGTACAATTTAAATCTAGACGATTTTATTTTCGGACAAAGAAGTGTCCGTAATTTTAATTACTATTTCGAACGATTTCGGACAGTTCTTGACTAAAACTTATACAAATTACCAAAAAAGTTGAAAACTACCTTGAAATTACAAAGAATTTGTGGCAATTTTGAAATTTTGTCCGAAAATGTCTTAACTTAAATTAATTGATCCGAACTGGTAATGTATCATAATTTAGGATTTCTAATCCAATGGATAAAAACTTGTTCAAAGTCAGCAGTAAAGACGTCAGAACAAAGTCGAACTACGCTGTTCTAGCGTATTTACTGCTGACGTTGAACAAGTTTTTACCCATTGGATAATGTGATTTCCAAATAATAAGATTGTAGAATATAATCAGTGTTCATCAGTGTGGTCAACATCAACCTCGTCCCCAGGGCTTCGTCAACGTACTAATGAGACGCAGGATCCTTTTCATAAAACCCTTCTTGTCCAATTTTTAATTTAAAAGAATTTTGTTTCTTTGGCAAATAATTTGAAACGAAGAAAGAAAATTCCACCCTAATTTCCTAGAAATAAAGAAGGCTCTTAATAAAATGAAGAAGGAGAGTTCTGTTTTCTTTTCAGAACCTTGTTTTTATAAACTCACATGTAACTAAGAAAGGATTGGAGCTTCCACGCTAGGACTAGTGTGCTTTCATATAGATCTCGTTTTAAATTAAATGAAGTTTCAACTTTCCTGTGAGAACTGAAATAATATTTGTTAAATCTTTATAAGTATCTACAACATTTCATAAATAATTGTGATGTTATTGAAATATATCCAGAGCAAAATGATAGCTTCAGTTTTTCGCAAATGAATCCAACTTTTCATACAACACGCTCAACATTGCCTGTTGCATGAAAAGTTGAACATGTATCAAAAGCTTATGTAGGACGATGTTGGGTGAACATTTATTTCGATTTAAAATTTCCATTCAACATTTCTTGTTTCATCAAACGTCTCAACCTCGTTCCCAGGGCTTCTTCTTCTCTTGAGATTTAACGTCAAAAGAGAAGAAGCCCTGGGAACGAGGTTGCCAACGTTTCTTTCTAATTTGAATAATATTTCGAATGCAACAAGTTATATCCAACATGTCGAATCGTATGAAACGTTGATTACCATTGCGAGGGTCTGTAGCATTTGAATAGTTAATCGAGACACTCTGATTCATTTTTAGGACACCATAACCACACAAAATGGCACCAATAGCTTAAGAAACTAGTCGAATTTTCACTCAGAAGTTAGCTTTCCCTCTTAACGTGAATTCCCTGTCGACACTTGGACCATTTCACGTCTTTTTTCGCAAAAACATTCATGTACCATGTTGATTTACGATTTATTCTTATTAAATGTATTTAGCAACCTCGTTCCATTTGTAAGAAAGATTTCAGTCTATATAATATCACAGGAAATACATGTTAAATATATCGTAGGTACACTTTGTATGTGCAAGGACTTTGGACCAATGCAAAACAATAGGATGAAATGCTTCCAAGTTACATTAGATAGTCCAAATGTAACGACCACAGTTGAATCGACGTTCTCCGTGTAAAGCCTCCAGTCCAACAGGCGTCAAATTTGTGGAACATACGGTCGCGTACCTCCTAATAAGTTGAATATTTAAAAACAAACTTCTGTTATAGATAAATACCATTCCATTCGATCAAATTATGTTACAATTTCCTACAACAGAGTTTAACTGGAGGAGCAGGCAGTATTTGTGTAAAGGAAGATTCAACAGAGCATTTGTTCTGAGGATTTTATTTTTGGTACACCAGAAACTTGCTTTTCAGAGGATTCTGATATTTCTTCTGTTTACCACCCACCATAATTCCCAAAATAAGAAATAAGCGCTGTAAGTGTAGGGCTGGGGACGCTAATTACAGCATTTACAGCATACTTGGATCATTGTTTGTTAGAAAATCTGCGGACGAGAGCAATTGACTGGATCAAAATAAAACTTAATTGGATTCATTTTTGTTTAACCTGCTAATTTAATTTAACGTTTATTTTGACAATTCGCAACATGACAGTCGCGTACAACTTCGTGTAGCTACTGCTTACCAGCTTTTTAAATAAGAACAAATAATCACTGCAACGGAGGAACGTTTGAACATTGTTTCACGCTTTTTAGCCTGAAGCAATGCTCAAAAGCCCTCCTCCTCCTCCTTATTTGTTCTTTTTTTCAAACACTGGTTTACGTATTACAATTACTTTAATCAGGGTTCAGACAAGACCTGGAAAATTCCGCATGAAATTATAAGTTTAAAATTCACATGGGGTATGATATCTTTCAGAACAATAAAACTTATTATACATAATGAAACAGCTTGACTGAAAGAAATCATCAAACGGTTAATAATACAGTTAATACTACTTTAAGATATTAAAAGTGATTAATCATCACAATAATCCACGTGACATCAAATGGAATTTTTATGTGAAGACATTAAAGCAATAACATCAATGGTCAATGATGGATAGTTTTTAGTTTGATATGAGCAAGAATGATGTTAAATAATTCTATGTTTTGCAGCATTAATGGTGCGCGTATTGAATCACATGATATATTTCACATAACATTATCAATTGCTGTCGTCATCATTTTTCTACTTACAGCCATATTTAATTTATCGTTTTTATACGTGATCTTTAAATACACAAGAAGAAGAACAACTTCAGAAGCATTATTTGTTATGTTATCCGTTACAGATTTAACATGTGGATTTTTAATGATGCCTACAACATCATATCTGTTTTATA
>JAULBZ010006701.1:0-12137 GCA_032360805.1 Neoturris breviconis | reverse complement strand
AATAGGCCCCCCCCCCCCCCCCCTGAGATCGGAAAAATTTTATAAGCGCCCGGGCGCTTATTACAGTAAATACGGTATAACAATAAACAGTATGACGAACCTAAGTGTGTCAATATCATAATAAACTAATTAATGTAACGACACATGTTTCAATAATTATTTGTAAGTAGCGATAATATTCTAAAGGTTGGTCTCATTAACCTGAAAATAGATACTTAGACTCTTGATATAGACAGTAATAGTTTCATCGAACACCCCCAATAACGTACCAATCAAGATTATTTTGAAGTGTGAAAAATATAAAGATAGAGGGATGAAGAATACAAAGGCGTTAGTGTGACTGAAGATTATACCGTATCAGAAAGGTTATTAATTAAACAGTGGAAAGAGAAGGCAGAAGAAAGAAACCTGGACGAAATAGACTTCAAGTATCAGAGTTACGCCAAGAACAGGTATCAGAATAACGAAGTGTTTGAGAAATGAGAGATGGGGTGCCAAAAGAAGAACAACATGAAGTATTTGCGATTAAAGAAGATATTAAAGTCGGAAGCCATTTGCTTCAACTATATTTGAGCGATTCATAGGAGCATCATTTCTGCCTGCGAATCTGTATTTTATAATTATTATTATTATAGTCACAGACCAAAATAATGCCGAATGGATACAAAGATTACATACCGTAACCATACCATAACCATGCCAATAACCATACCAAACGAAACCATAATCCTACCAAGCCACACCACTGTAAACCTATAAACCCAAATCAAAACCAAAATCATAAACCTATAACAAACAGTAAATGCGCTTTTTCAGAAAAACTTTCGAGTCCTTCAAAATCTTTAATATTCTTACTGCTAAAAATAAGTTAACTGGGTGACAGTATTGCTTTCGTGCCTCGTCTTTCTGTAATCGCTTAAAATCACGCTACCTTTCAACAGACAAAAGAACACAGCCCGTTTCAATGTCTTTGTAATTAAATCACAAATCCAAAATGACAGAGAGAAGACGAACTGTCATAGGAGCTCCGTTTCAAACTACCTTGTTGTAGTCTGGGACTGGAGCTCAGGCTAAACTGTCATAGATACCCCTCCTTTTCAAATATGCTCTCACAGATTAGAGAGTTCTTTTGATATGCATGCGTAGGAGAATTTTCTTACGTGTAAAACGGCAGTAAGTTTTCCTGGTGAACGTACTTTCCACCTTTTTAATTTTACTATTGACACGAATAGTAGAGTGGATAAGAGCAATTAATCCAAATTTTAAATCTTAACCTAGTAAGCAAAAACTTGTTCAAAGTCGCTCGACGTTCTGTGGACTTTGAACGGGTTTTTACCAAATAGGAACTTTTGACGATCATGACCTCCTGATGTTCCAACTTTTGTCAAATAATGCACCTTTAATATTTAATATTCAAGGGGGTTGTGTTTCATAAATCGGAACAAATAATTGATATATTTTGCTATCCGTATACGGAGTTACACAGATCTGAATTTGTTACCTAGTAGTCCAAAGCCTGTCACCAAAATAGATGTTCCGGCTGGGTAATCTTTCAATTTATAAAACAATCCAGCTAAATCAGCGAACAACAAAGATATAATTTTTGTGTTGCACCTATTTTTTATAAACCACTATTTATATGAGCAACTTCAGTACGAGGTCCACAGGGCTTCTTCTCTTCTCTCTTGATCGGAGATACACATCAAGAGAGAGACGAGATTGCAACTTCGGTACTAAATAACGTGGTAACAACTAGCCAGGTTGATTTTTGCGAGACGAAAAATCGGCAGCAAAAGTAGACATTCCACTGGTAGAAATTGACTTCACGCATGGTGTGACGTCAATTTCTACTAATGGAATGTGTTCTTTCGGCTTTCGCCACAAACTTTTGGCTCCGTGATTTCAGTACTACAATGCTGATCACAAATTCTTGACGCCACAAGTAAAACATAAATGCTGAAAACGACAAGATCTTTTTACAAACTCGACATATGCCCGCGGCATTTTCATTTGGCGATAATTATTTTTCTATTAATGGTATGTTATTGAAATTTGGTGACTTCCTAACTTTTATTAAGGATTAGGATCGAATAATTTATTTTTTATATTTGCTTTATTTTTCCGGGGATAACTTAATTCTAACTTTGACAAAAAGCTTTAAATTTTTACTAGCAAGGTGATCGGAACGAAAGTTCGAATTTGATTCAAGACTAGGCTGCTAGAATCAAGAGAATTTGTCGAATTTGTAAAAAGACCTAAGATCCTAAGCCCTAATTCTACTAGATCAATCTCAAGGGACTTCTCATGGTTATTTTTCGCACTTATGTTTTACTTGTGGTTTATATTACCTTTAAAATTCACAAGTTGTCCCATAATTTAAGTACACGATTGTACAATTCTGGAAAATAAATTCAGTAAGGTATAGTATAGATATGCCACCAAAAAAAAAAGCTATAGTTGTGTAACTTCTTATACAGTATCAGAGGCTTTTTGTAGTAAGCTATAAATCGAGACATCTTGTTCGCGAATTTTGACTAATTATCGACGGCCACAAATGAAATATAAAAGCAGAAAACAACCGTCCTTACGTCTTCTTGCATACTCGACAAATTCTGCTATTTCTTGCAGCCTAGTGGTCAGTGCATGCATGGCAAAGAATTCTCGACATTGAATTGGGGGAAGGGGTGTGTGTTATTCTGCAATAAGCATATCACTTTGATATTTTCTGAATATTCTCAACAGTTTTGGCCAGGATGAGTGGCACAATTTTTACAATAAAACAAAAAACAAGTAAATTGAAAGTTTGGGAATATGTATTTACAACTAGGACGAAAGATCTACTACAATGAATACACGTATAAAAAATCTGCTACGCATATGAAAAAACAACAGCGGAGTAGCAAAGATCTACTACAATGAATACACGTATAAAAAATCTGCTCCGCATATGAAGAGTAAAAACAACAGCGGAGTAGCGTGTCGAGTCATATATCTTGAATGAAGAAACCAATCAAGTTAAAGTTCGTTGACATTACACCCTTCTTCGCAATGTTATTAGCAGGTATAGAAATAAACGTAAAAAATAACTACGGAAAAGAGTAACAATTCAACGATATTGCAATTTAGACAAATCAAATAACTGATCGTTGACAAAACACCCTTCTTCGCATTTCCATTCTACGCTTAATTGATACTTGGTCACATATGCTCTAAAATGACGCACGCCCCTAAATCTTTTTTAAATATGTGTGTATATAGGAGCTAGTTAGAAGACAGAAACGTATTAAAATCAGTAAAAATTAAACGAGTCTAGATGGTTCCCAGTAGGCAAAAACTTGTTTAAAGTCTGCAGAAAGACTCTAGAGCGTTGTTCTGCGACTTATTGCCGACTTTGAACAAGTTTTAGTCCACTGAGTTATTTCGATCCAAAAATCATAGGCCCCTTCTACTGTAAAGTTGGATTTCCACTAGGCAAATTTGTTCGCACGAATTTTAAATGAAGCCATTACATTGGTTGAAAGTGACGTCACCCCTTAATATTGCTTTAACACTTTACCCGATTTATTCAAATTATAAATTGAACATATCTGTGCAGGCAGTACCAGAAATATGAACGAGATAATCACTATGGAGGTGCAATTTTTAAGGAAACTTAAAAAAAACACGTTTTCAGAGAGATTATCTTCGACCACACATATACGGGTAATTTAATAAGCTTTATATTCGGAGAAAATTAGCCGTTCGAATTGAGTTCTTCTATAGCTATGGTATTAAAGGGTTGGTAAAATACGTGATCACCTGACTGTAAAAACAGAAAGAAAAAAACACCAAAATTGCATTTAAAAATGAAAACTATGGAAAGACTATAGCTGTAGTAATCTAAACAAATACTCACTGTGGATGAATGTTTTTAAAACAGCTTTATGTTAATGTTACAACGCCTGGAGCTATTTTAAAAAAATCACTTCTACACATTGATTACTTGCTCTCATTTCGAGTACTGATATGCTGCAAAAAACCGAAAATTACCTTACCTTAAAATTAGATAAGATATTTCGTTTTTATAAATATCACATTTCTAGACAAAGAAACCATCGCCGAATTAACTTAAGTTTATTTTGTATGTTTATATCAGTTAAAATAAATCTGCAAGGAGTATGGTTGTATAAATGAGCTTGAATATGGTTGGTTGGTTCGATACGAAGTAACCAATGAATTGCAAGAACGCTGACTCCGTACACTGTTCTCTGCTAATATTTATTGACAGAGAAGATTACTGAGTCGACAAGCTTTCAATAGATTGGTCTCTTCGTACAGGCGTATTTGAGATGGTTCTTTAGTTGTTTTATCTATGGAGCCAGAGAAATTCAAGCCTGTGAAGGAGTTTTTCGGTAGTATTCAGCTTTGAAATTGAAAACATACTCAAAAAACGTTCTTCACAGGTGATGTCCGACAGTTTTATTTAGGCTTTAAATTCGAAAGGAAGAGTGTAGAGAACCAAAGGAACGTTGGAAATGATAGAAAATCCCTCCTCCACAGTACTCTTATTTCGAACACTAAAACATTGTAAGCTATTATTTATGACTACGTGATCTAGACTCAATCACCCAATATACTTTTGAACTTTCATGAGCTAATTATTTTACGCCTATGTCATCCAGACATTAGAATTGTTGTGGTTTTTTCTGTGGTTCTTTCATGAATATGTGACCTGTACTCTTTCAATCGAAACATATTTGATTTCTGCATACGTTTCTTGCATACAATAGGGATTAATGACATTAAAATAATATTCAAGTGAATAAAGTACTAAATAAACCAAACCTGTAATGGGGTCATCCATTTAGTATATACGCAGAAATTCGCTTTCCTCCCAATGCACATATACTAAATGGATGACACCATGTGTTAAATTTCATTAATAATAATTAAAAACCTCTAAATCGCTAGAAAAACTTTAGTATGGTTCGATCGGTAAAAATAAATAACAAACCTCAAAATAACTGTCGGACAACACCTATGGAAGAGTGTTTTTTTTGTACAGTTTTTAACTGTGAAGCTGAAACTGTACTTAGAAAACGCTCCTTCACAGTCGATGACCGACAGTTATTTTGAGACTTGAAATAATATATTACAATACTTGAAATAAGAAAACAAATAATCACTGTGGAGGAGATACTTAAAAATCACTCCTCCACAGTGATTATATACTCTTATTTCAAGCACTGATATACTCATTTGATAATAACTAGCTTTTACAAATTATTTTATCCTAAAATTACTTTAGAGACTTTTTTGGGGGCTTTTCTGTCTTTACACTTTTTCCTTTAGAGAAATTTGAAGATTTTAATTTCTTTGTCAAGTTCTTTTTCTCCAAACCCTTTTTCTTGTCTGTTTGCACTTTCGGTATATCCTTGCTATCCTTCTTCTTCTTTTTCGTCTTCGGCTGGTCAGGATCGATTGTAACTTTGTTCTCTTTGGGAAATCCTTCCTGCCCTCTTGCTTGTAGCTTTTTCTTTCTAGTTTGTGAACCATTTTTCGACACCGGTTCATTTTGGCTTTTGCTCTTTGATCCTTTCGATGTATTCTTCTTTAGTTTTTCTTCAATTACTTTGGTTTTTTCGTTTACCTTCTTTATCTCTGTGTCTTTATCATTCTCTGGTATTTCTTCGTCACTGTTCATTTCCACTTTAATTTTTTTTGCTGCCTCCTTCAAATCAAGCTGCATCATGAATTCCTTATATTCATTCTCCTCATGATCGAGACAAACAAAAACATCTTCTTTCATCGAGATTATCTCGCCTTCTTTGTGCATATTACAGAATGAATTTGGGCAAAGTGCACACATAATTTTTGATGCCTTACCACAACCATCACAATAATGCCATGGACATTCCCATTTCCCACGAGGTGTTTTATCAATATTTAGACATGATACATGATAACTCTTTGTACATTTACCTCTACTGCAGAGTATTAGCTCACCACCATCACCACAAATAAAACACTCATCTTCATGAACTGAAACGAAACATAGATCGATTTTTACGTAATAGTGCACATCGATCAAACCTTTGCGGAAAATGGATACAAAGAAAAACACTAGGGTACTTCATAAGCACAGAATACTGTACTATAAAATAATTGCAGTGCTCGGAATAATAACCACTGTGCAGGAGTGATTTTTGAGTATAGATTCAGCCTACAAAGCCTAAAGCTAGGACAAAAATTCCTCCTCCACATTGATTATTTTCTTTAATTTCGTACATTGACTTACCAATTTTCTGAAGTTTGCTTTTCTGTCTTTTAATCTTTCTTTTCTCCTTTTGCTTTTCTTCCTTGTTTTTAGCTTTTTCTGCTAGCGACATTGAATGTTGTGTTTTTGGTTGAACTCCTATGTAGCCACTACAGTTAGCTGCACCACATTTACATTGTTTTTTCTCATTACCTAAACCACAGAACAATAAACAATCACTGTTTGTTCACTAACACTCCTCCACAGTGATTATTTGCCCTTATTGCAAGAACTGCAACATATAAACATGCATATGCATACATTTGAATCTACACTAAACCTGTCGGACATCATGTGTGGAGGAGCGATTTCGAGTATAATTTTCAGCTTAAAACTATACTAAAAACGCTCCTCCAAAGGTGATATCCAGCAGTTATTTTCAAGTTCGCATACACACACATACCTAGACAATCTAAGTTGTAATTAAAACATAATTCATCACCAATAGCAATTTCTCGATTAGCAAACAACCCAACTCTAACTTCACCATTCACTGTCCATTTCTGCGTTTCACAATTCGGATCACAACTATGATTCATGAAACGGGACACATTTGCTTTTGGGTATGCATCTATGATGTTATCTTTATCAATAGTTAGAAAGTAATAATCATAAATATCATTTTCATGGTAGTATTTGATACGTTTGTGACAGGTATCTTCATCAATCAGCTCGCCAACATATTCAATAACAAATTCACCACATTTTATCTCTGGAAGAATGCAAAGAAATATTAAAATATACACAATGTGGATAGACAAACATGAAGTACAAAATGTGTAAAGACCAGTATGACATAAAAATTTGAATGATTCAATATCAGCAATTTTTGGCTGACTGAAAGTTCTTTCGTGTCCAATTCCATTCCATTAATTTATCAGAAAGAAATAAAAAAATACCTTGCTCTGATCTAAGTCCCCAGCCTCTTCCGTCACATTTGATTGGACGACATTTTACCATTTGATTCTTTTGCATTCGTTGATTTTGACAATTACTTCCTGATGGGCACGTTTTGGGACTGCATTCAAATAACAGCATTCTGTTTAAGCATTCAGAATCACCGGAACATGGATCAGTTGATCGACACTCACAAATCGGCCATTCACTTTGATCCAAAACAGTTCTCACACAAGTAACTGGACGGTTACACTACGCAAATAATAGATGAAAGGAATGAATGAGCAATATATGAGAAACAGAAATGTTTATTACAAATGTTTTGTTGAACTTCTATTGCATGTGCCAAATAATATTAATATTGAAGTTAAATCACAAAAAAATAAATATGTAAAACTTATTACAAGAAATTAACACAATTTGACGAAAATGGTGTTATTTTCGCTTCCTTGTAAATTTTTACTATCTTCATAAAGTGACATGCTAATTTGAAATAACCTCAGCATGATCAACTTCTTCGCCAACCCTTGAGTCATACACTTAAAATAAATGACATTCTCCATTAAGATAATGTTCTAATTGTTTTAAAAATCTCTTTATTTGTATTTGTTACAACATTGTAAACCTATTTGTGTTTATTTTCCCAACCACGTTAAATTTACACCAGGGCCAAGTTGGCTGAAAATATTCTGAAAAATCTCTCCTCCACAGTGATAACCGGCTGTTATTTCGAGCCGTGACATTGATCAATTTATGCCATATTTCGTGTCAATTTAATTGGCATTGAAATTTGTTCCTCAGCCATCACGTTGATAACATGGAGCACTAATTTAATTTTTCTAAACGTTAATTTTCTATAAGACAACACCAATATATTTGATGTGGAATATTCCTAGACTTAGGTTACCATTTATGATTAATGAGAAAGGAACCGTACAATTAATCTATGAAAATGTACAATACATACCTTAATGGATCTATAAGGTGGTGGTTTATTGGATTTCTTCTTGTCTAAAACTTCATCTTGGAGTTCTCTTTCTATCTTACATGCAACATAGGCGTCCTTAGCTTCAGCCAATGCTACAAGGCAGAGGAAATAAATTAGACTTTGGTGATGGAAGATAGTACGGCGATATGCAGTTGTGCTGCAAATACTTAGGGGCATGGTGTTAACTGTTTTTAGCTTCTAGCTAGCACCCTGAAGGGATCAAATTCCGTGAGGATTAAATTTTGAGAATTTTGAGAAATTTCTGCTTTTTTACAAAAAATAACTCCTCTGAAAATTGAAGTACTCCATTCGTGAAAGTAATTCCCACCTTTCTCTCTCAAAAAAAAATGTTTCTAACATTTATAGATCTTTTTGCTTTTTTAATTATTTTAGCGATGAATAATTTTTTTAAGATTTTTGTGTTCTTCTTTCAAGTGGCTGTTCGAGAAATTCCACCCTTGCAAAATGCTTGGGAAATAGCTATTTGTGAAATAAGTCCTAAATTGTCTATTATATTCTGTGTGTTCTGGGACGATTGAATGTTAATTTCTATTGTTTTTGTACAGTAATTGTATGGCAGGAATATATTATTTAAACAGTGTAAAATCAAATATTTGTACTTGAAAATGCCTACAATTGTAGGCGAAACGTCGTCAAATACATGGATTGTCACTAAATTGTGCCTTTTTTATTATATTATTTCATCGCCGGATTCGACCTTATTTAACAATAAGTCTCAAATATTTCAAAAAAAAATTGAATCCCAAAATTTACTCCTAGCAAGTGTTTATCAAACATATTATGAATTGTATACCTTTGGGGAAATAATTATAATTATACCGCAGCATATATTGAAAATCATAATTTTCTGCAACATTTCCTTGACACAACTTTTGCTTCTTTTTTGCTAATAATTTGTAGTGCCGCAAAACAACTACTATCATATGCTCTATCGTTAATTATAAGCAAGTAAGTTTATGTGCTGTACAGCCTTAAAATAACTGTCAGACATCACTTGTGGAGGAGTGAAAACTGTACTCAAAAACACTCCGCCACATGTGGTGTCTGACTGTTGTTATTACGAGACTTTGTAGTCTGATGCAGCATCAGACTTAGTATCAAGCAAATATGCTACTAAAAGTGTAAAACAAGTTCACACAGGAACTAAAACAACTTCATTAACAACACTAAAGATAGAAACTAACCTCTTTGGAAATGAGCTGCTAAATGACGCACTGCTTTTGTTTTCCCTCCAGTATCACCCTCCTCATACTTAAACACACGTCCAGAATGAAGCCATGCATAATCTTTTGAACCAAAAAATAACACAGGAAATTGACATAAACTATGTGGAAGATTTTGAATTCTTTCAGGAATTTCCGAAGGCAGACAGATCTTTCCAGGCCACCATCTAAAACAAGAACATATGTTTGTTTTCACATCATATACAAACCTTAAAATAATCATCGGATATCACCTGTGGAGGTGTGTTTTTGAGTAAAGTTTTAAGATTTGCATATTAGAATGTTTGACACTCATTACTGTTTAAAAAGGAAAGATATCATGAACACCAAACAATCATAAGTACTACCCTTATGCCAACATAGAGAGCATGATTTTTTGTTTTATCCATTTCTTAAATTCTTAATCCTTTTAAGAAAATTATTTATCTAGTGAATTAGTGGGACATAAAAATAACATAGCTACATCATACTTATAACACCCAAATTTGATCCAAACAATATCTCCATATCTTGGTTTCTTGTGATCACGGCAATCCTGGCATTGCCACGATCCATCTGGAACGCTTTGAAAGTCATCTATACATTCTGGATGAAATGATGCAGGGCATGTATCACAACATACAAGAGAACCTCCAACGGAACAAACAAAACACCAATGCACGTTTACATTGCCTTGACACCTGACTTTTTCGTCAACTTCAAAATGATGATCACATATCATAGTATGAGGTGTTAAAATAACACACCCTGCCACTAAACACGTATTTTGATGATATGCTGTAGGGCATCGTATACATTTTAATAATTTTCTACTATTCGTAACTGCTGCTATTGTTTTATTATGGCGAGAACAGTATTTACAAATATGATGCGGACAAAAAAATTTTGATCCAGACTTTCCTTCAAATTTTGTCTCTGGTAACTTTTTAATACACTCAACATGATAATATTTTCCACAGTTAATTTGTGAGCATTTAATAAGATCTCCGGTTTCTCCACAGCAAAAACATGTGTGGCAACCAGTTTGACATTCATCGCATGTGAAATTGTGTTTTGGTTTACAATTAAGTCCAAGACAATCTAAGTGAAAAGCATTAAAACAAGTTCCATTACAAAGCAAAAGTTCACCACCAGAATCTTCACATAAAGCACAGTAATCATCTCTTGGGTCATGCTTTTGTTTTACACTATCGTCAGACACGTTTTTATCGCTTACAGTATCTTCTTTCTTTTGTAAAACTACTACTTTCTTGACTTTCTCTTGTTTTACATTAGCACACTTAGGCTTCATGGTTTCAATATGGTTTTGAAGCTTTTGTTTTTTTAGTGAAGAAGTAACATTACTACTCTTTCTTTTTATTGTTTTTATGTTTTGATGTTTTTCAATAGTATTTGATGTGATCTTTAGTTTCAGATCTCCTACAATTTTACTTTTAGCAGGAGAACATTTCTTGACTGGAACATCATTTGGTTTGATAGCAGTAAATTCATTTTCAATCTTTATCTCAGCTTGTTTCTCATCCTTTTTAGGAGATTTTAAAGTTTTAGTTTTCTTTGCCACAATATTCTCCTTCTCGTGTTCAGTCAATGTGTTTACATCAGGCTTCACAGAAATTGCTAAACAAGAGTTAGTATCTTTAACAGTAGAAACATCACTATCCACAGAACTTTCAATATTTTTGAACCTTCTTGAACTTCTTCTTTGTTTTAGTTTATCTTCCATAGGAGCTCCATATTTAATTGCAGTTACTAACTCTTCGCCGGTGTGATAATCTTCAAACACCTTTTGTTTTCGTTTCCGCTTCAATCCTATTGGTTCCATGATATCATGTGGCATTGGTTCTAATATGTTATCGCCAATGTCTTCAATACCACTGTCACTGTTATTTTCACTGAGTGCTACTGGTTGATTGTTATTTAAGTTTTTATCGCCAAGTGGTAATTTTTGAACTTCAACTTCAACAGGCAATGATATAGCGATTTCTTTACTGCCTTCCTTGTTTTCCTCTATTAATTCCGAATTATCCTTTTTTGTAACTGGCTTGCCTACAATCGGTTCTTGCTTATTTATCGTTCTTAAAGATTTCCGTCTAGATATTTGTGGTACCTAGAATTAAAATAGAACATCAAAGTTATGCATATACATTGCAATAACATGTACTGATTTTGTCTGAATAACAACACAATCACTAATAACAATCAAAGGTACGATATTGAAAGTAGCCCACCGAACCAAGTGAAAATTAAACCTAAGCACACAAAATATGATTTACATACACACATAGTGTTTGAAATATGTTTTTATTAAGATGGTAAAGTTTTAGGTAAAATAAACAATTGAAACACCTTTCTCAAGGTAAAATTATGTCAAGTCACTGTGGAGGAGAGTAGTGAAAGTTCATATCATAGCCTAAAGCAATGCTTAAAAATAACTTCTCCACAGTTGATCATCTGAATTGCATAGACATTCTATACATCATACCTCATAATATAATAATATACAGATTTCATACTAAATATAATTACATTAAACATTAAATTAAACACAGTTTAATAAAAACATGGTTTATATTAGCCTTGAACTTGTGATATTTAACTATATTTGCATAAATCATGCAACAAAACCTTTCCTTAAATTAATTTTATTATAAAATAATAAAATGTTTTTTACTTCTAATTTGCAATGGGAATAATTAAATATAAAATCATTAAC
>JAULBZ010006700.1:0-12137 GCA_032360805.1 Neoturris breviconis | reverse complement strand
CCCCCCCCCCCCCCCCCCCCCCCCCCCCCCCCCCCCCCCCCCCCCCCCCCCCCCCGCCCCCCCCCCCCCCCCCCCCCGCCCCCCCCCCCCCCCCCCCCCCCCCCCCCCCGCCCCCCCCCCCCCCCCCCCCGCACCGCTCGCAACTATTTTATTATACTTTTTATCTGAAATATTGTCACTTTTCCTAAAATTTATCTAGCATTATTATAATTCTGAAAAGACAAATTTGTGTAATTTTACGCTGTTGCCAAGGTGGCCCTTTTTTCGTGACGTCATTAGCAAAATTTACTGCCGTCAGCAAAATGTTTTTGACATGAAACAGTATCTTATTTTATGGAATACGTCTGTAGAAAGTTTCGAAATCTGCCGAACAATAACTAGAAACAATAACTAGAAACAGTATATTTTGCTATATAAGCTAATTCTAATGAGGTCATCAACAAAAATGCTGACTTCAGCAAACGAATGGTAATACGAATCCCCTCAAATGCCTGGTAGATGTATGGCTAATAATAATCTATATACTTATCAAGAGCTCCTTTTGGTGTATAGAAATAGGGGTAAGGTATGGGGACGATTTCACAGTGTTGGCCATAATTCTATATATGCTGGACTTTTTGGGGCTCCTCAAAGCTGGGGGATGCACCCCTTCCCCCTTCATAATTTTTGAACGACTAATAGGATTTATATGAAACTTAGTAGAGTTATAGTCTATCATATTACGATTTTTAAAAAACGGAAATATCGGGAAAAACGTGTTAGTTACATGACTAAACTTATGAGGATTATTTATTTTGGGATTTTATGTAACTCCACGAAGTTTCGTAACATTACTATTACTTTAACACAAGTTATGGTAAATTAATGATATCGATATTTACATGGTTTCTAACTTGAAAATAAGTGGTTTTAGGTTAGGTTATTACCCATATCTATTGAGTTACTGGAGGTATGACGTTCAAGTTTCGTCAGTATGTGTCAACTAGATTTATATTAAAACTTTGTCAGTTCCAGCATAATGACTATCGTGGTGCGGAAGTTACTGTGAAAAATGTGGAATCAGCCCCCTACCCCTCTCCCCTTCAGCATATATAAGGTTAAAAGGATATTCTATGAAATCAACGAAGTGCTAAATTAAAAACAGACTGTTACGTACCATCAGGCCAAATGTTTGCCCTTTCTCAGAGCATTTTTTAAAATTCTAAATTTCTTTCCAAAAGCCCAAAGGTGCATATGTCTAGAGTCATAGCTTGTTAATCCTATTAAAACCAGGCTTTTTGAAAAGTCGTAACTTTTGATGGAACCATGCTGCAGTGTTGAATCTTTTCAGAAAGTTAGGTCAACACATAACTAATATTTTAGCATAATTATTTTCTTGATGGCGTTATACTGATGATGACATCATCGCGACAAAACAGGCATTGCAAAAAAATGGTTTAGGTCAAAGATTTTTAGGTCAAAGATTTAGTTACCGAAGAAGAAAAAAGAAAACAATTTTTCTAGATAAATTGCAGGAAAAGCCATAAAGTTTCTAGTCATATAAGCCATTCATTCAAACGTTCAAAAAAATTGTATATGATATTAAGTGCTTTATATGAGCTTATTCGACCAGAAATTTAGTGCAAATGGCCGAATGGTCGACATGGAATATATATATGTGTTTCGTGCTCCTATGGGTTAACTCGAATCTATCAACCATTCACAGCGTACAAGGCTGCCGAACACGTACACGTATATTCCCGTATGATACCATATATGGCAAAACACGGTCCAAATACGGGAATGTACTGGCTGTATTCGGTAGTCTTTTGATATTTTAATTTTAAAAAATAAAAAATTGGCTACATAGTCATTCCCAACGAATGTAAAAAAGCTTCATTTAGAATCCTTGCGAACTAATTTGTCTAGTGGAGATCCGCCTTGTTAAACAACCAAACTAATTGTTAACATTATGGTGGAAACACAATTATGCAACGCCACCCAGTGGTTAAGTATTACCTTCTTTATGTTATATAATCATAATAAGTAGCTACTTTTTTCAAATAATTATTAAGTTTTCATATCTCTTAAGATACTTTAAAGCAGATCTCAATTACGCGATTTCGTTCCCACCAATTCTAAAAGAAGCCAATGCATTGGTTGAAACAGGTGACGTCGCTTTCAACCAATATAATGGCTTCATTTAGAATTTGTGCGAACGAATTTGCCTTAGTAGAGACCCTAGTGGAGATCCGCCTAGATTGATTAACTCATTATTAAATTTCTATATTAGTACGTTCGCTTATCTGTTAAAACCGAGCTGAAAGAAGTACATGATCTATTGAAGAACAATTGGGAGTTAAAGACACCAAGACTGGTAATCTCGGTGACTGGAGGTGCTAAGAGTTTCCATTTACAACCGGAGTTAAAGTATTTATTCGAGAAAGCTCTCTTAAAGGTGAAATTAATTTATTTCCTGGTAAATTGATTGTAATTTCTGATTGGTTTCCATATATATTCGCAGAAATATATAATGAGAACCGTAGACTCGTGTGTAGTACCGTACCGGACGATTTATGTAACAACATGGAAGATGGAAGATATAAGTTTATACATGATGAAGATGTTATGTAAAGAAAGGGCGTGTTATATATTCTGGTGGGTAGGGGTTGTGTGTGTAGGGAAGGGGGGGAGGTAACTTATTTCTTGACAGGGGATAATTTTTATGAAAAGATAAAATTTTGTTAAAATGATCTCGGATGTTGTTAGGCTGACTTTTAGACAAGTATATGTTAAATATGAAAATAATAAATGAACTATACAAAAGTATTAAAAATTACTGGTTAGGATATAAAAAATCATGGACATTTTACAAACGTTTACACTATTGATGACGTCATAGCAGGCGCCGGTGACGTCATCAAGTCACACAAAGATTTATGCCAAAATGTTGTTTAGAATTGACCTTAAGGGAAAATTCCAGAAAACAAACAAGTCGGATTAAGACTTGTCTGAAATTATATGCAAATATTTATAAGAGAAAGATATCGATTAAAGAAATTCGCACACACCTGCGTCATGTTCAATTATCATTCGTGAAGTCATCTAAAGTCTGATTACTGTTTTAAATTCATGTAACAGACACGAAATAACCTGGTTTCTATATAATAAATTTCTCAATAATTAACCTGGTTTCTACATGTTAGTATTGAGGTTTTCTATAAATTCACAAATTTTCATGTCTTCTGTTCACATCTTCCTAACAATATCCAGAATAGAAAACTATATACACGGCAGGAGTATATTGGTGCATTGGTTGGATTTGGAGTGCAGTACATCGTATAATAAATACAAAAACTACAAGAAAATGAGAAGTATGTCATTATCAACTGAGTCAAAAACTTTCTCGTACCCACGTCCAAATGTGAGTTGCATCTTTATGCCTATTTTCGATGAAAGAAAACCGTGAAGTTGATAGCATCCGACTCTCCCTTTCTTTCGTGCTTCCAATGCTGCTGTTGTGATGATGTTTGCAAACATTGTCGGTTGATGATGATACAGAAAAATAAACTACATTAAATTAATTAATGCTATTAGCTATAGTTGCATATGTTTACGATGCCACAACGCTACTGATGACCGAGGAATATTTACGGGAAATTGCCCTTTATATATACAAAGAAACTACACGTTCCCCACTTATATCTAAAATCGTTGGAAACGACACTTAAGTACTAGTAGTTGGAAATTATGGCCACAGTCATTATACAGCATTTTTCTTTATTTATGACGTCATAACAGGTATCATCATAAAGTTGAAATATTTTGGTCAAAGTATTTGTATTGACTTGTTCCATATTGTCTACCAGGTTTCATATCACAAACGTTAGTGGTTCGGGAACATAAGCCGACGGGCATTTTATGCATCCCCACCACTCACACCTAATCTTAAGTGACCTTTAAATATGTTTCTTATCATAAAATATTCACTTTATATCCAGTTCCTATAATCTCTATACATACCAAGATCTTTAGAATATCCATCTAGATAGCCTTTAAATATGTTTCTTATCATAAACCATTGACTTTATATCCAGTTCCTTTATCTTCATAAATACTAAGATCTTCAATATTTCTCACTACATTGAAGGCATAATAAGGGTGGATTTTTAATGGGAGAATATCCATTTTGAATATACCTGACCGAATGAACTATTTTGATTGGTTATTACTAGGTTGCACAAACACCAGATGCATGGGTGATCACAGGTGGTACGAACACAGGTGTGATGAAACATGTTAGCACAGCCTTAAAAGGTGCGACCAATACTTGTATTGGTATTGCAACATGGGGTATTATTAGCGATTCAGAACAATTGACCGAAAGGTCTGAAAGTGAATGTAAAAGAGAATATAAAGTTAGCATTAGCATGGTAGAAGGAAAAGCGTACTTAGATCATAACCATACTCATTTTCTATTGGTTGATGATGGATCAAAAGGCAAATATGGAAGAGAAATCCAGTTTCGAGCTGAATTGGAAAAGTATATAATGCAAACAGGTATATTGTAAGCTGTTCCCATTATGAAAATATTAATAAATTAATATTTATCCGATGGGTTTATCACATAAATATTTGAGACAAGGCAAAGTTCGAGCAAAAATTCAGAATTTTTAATTGGATAAAAAGCCTTAAGTTTTCGGTAGCAAACCTAAAGACACAAATAATTAAATATGTTCCAAGAGCCTGGGTACTAGGCTGCTATGAATCGCAGAATTTGTCGAGTTTGCAAAAAAAAAACAAGATCCTCAGCCCTAAGTCTTAAGTCTACTCGAATAAACCATTGAGATAAACCTCAAGGGACGTCTAGAGGTCATTTTCCATATGAACGTTTTACTTGTGGCTTGTATTGCTTGTCGAAATTCGTAAAATGTCTTAGAATTTATGCGATCGATTGTAGATTCGAACATAACGTTTTTAGATCGTAGTATCCCTAACTGGTTAGAAATTTGGGTATTGAAAGGGGATAAATGAATGCAAGAAGAATATTTAATCATCCTCATCATCAACTGTAATTGCACTGTTATTTTCGGGGGGCTTTCTATTGTCTGGACATTTTACTTCCGTTGTCTATAGACTTCCAGCGGAACGCCTTTGACCAATTTGAAGAAGAGTCAACGAGGATGATTTATTAGCGCAAATTGTATGACTGTAATCATAAGAAATTCAGATGTCCATGCAATGTCAATGTTTCCTTCATTTCTAAAATCCCCCCAAAAAGTTGAATCTTCTCATTCGCAAAAATTAATTCCTGCGAAAAAAATTAACACCTGATTCGCGAAAATTTCTTCTCGCGAATTGAGAAAAAAAATCTGAAAAAAAAATTCCCGATTTTTTTTTGAAAGAAATCGTGGAATAAATGTTTATTGAAACATGTCTCTTTTTTTTAGAAATGCAAACATTCGATGTGAATTACAAATGAATTACAAATGTATGATTGTCTTCGAACAATCATACAAGAATCTCTCTCGCGGGCTTATTTACTGAGGGGACATAAAAAATAATCACAGTGAAGCGGGGTTTTATAGCCTAAGCGAGTTAGGGAAATCCAAGGGAAACAAGAAATTTGTCCCACTTAAAAAAGTTTTACTTTTTCAGGGTCTCACTTAACGGAGAATTTACTTATAACTCATATCCAGCATGATTTTTTTTCGCCATAATTTCCGTAAATAAAATTGTATTAAATATCCCAAAGTTTCAGTCGCTTAGCATAAACGGTTCTAGAGATATAAAAAAAAATTGTGGTAATTTAATTTCGCGAATTTGGAAAAATCAAACTTTTTGCGAGAATATAATTTCGCAAATTCTATCAAATCGGATTTTTCGCAGGAATTTAATTTCATTTGTATTTGATATTATTCGGTGAATTGAATATTTGCAAACCGTTTGTCTTTATAATTTGTTTAAAAATAACAAAGGATAACAGAACATTTTATCACAACCCCCCTTCATTGGAGATTGCAGTTACAAAGACAAGGTTAAAAAGGTAACAAGGTAACAAGGAATAAAATTTTGTTCATGCATTTTCTTTTTAGTTAAAATCAATGGAAAATATCATCGAACACGTTTCTCTATCGAAATCTTCTCTCCCCGTCAGAATCATCAGAATCCATCCTTTTATTTGTAAACGACAATAGATACTCTCCTGCTTTTTGTAACGACAGAGAAAAAGTAAAATAGTCTTCCATAATAGCAAAATCAAAACAAATCAAGGACTTTTCCTTGTGAATACAAGTTTTCGAGTCAAAAAGGAGAATTTTCCTTTCTTTAAAAAAATTCAAAAGATTTTTTTAGCGGGAATTTAATTACGCGAATCGTTAGCCTGTTTCGCAGACCCGCCCCCGCGGCAAAAAAGTTACAGGCTAGACTCGGCTCATTATGTGAATCCTCTCCGGATACCTACAATACCTTTTCCAGTGGGCAAAAACTTGTTCGAAGTCCGCAGTAAAGATGCTAGAACATGCGAACTTGGTTTCATGCTATGAATTAGTAGGCTGTTTTGCAAACTCGACAAGTCTAGCGGCAGATAGCTTGACTATCAAGATATGAGAGTCTGAATAGAGGCTACACCATATTTTGGTTTGAGAAAAAAATACTGTTTTTGTCGACACAAAATGACGAATTTGGAAAAAATAATTTAGCTCCAAGAACATTTAATATCTAGAAACTTGCAGATAACAAAGTTTCGCAGTTTAAAAGTGACAATTTGCGGTTGAATGGACAACGTCGTTCGAGTTTTTGCCAACTGGGCTATTTTAGTCAATCGTTGTAAAAGTTGTTACATATCTCACATCGTTGTAAAAGTTGTTACACATCTTACAAGTTGTCACAAGGTTGAATAGAAAGCCTACGCTACCTATTTCAAATTTTACAATCATCTTCGGCTGCTTTGATTGGCTGGATAGCTGTAATATTTGTTATTCGTTTCACCTTCCTGTTTTCGATGTGAAGGAAACGCTCGGCTATATTGGTTCGCGCGAATTCTGAATGAAGCACTTACATTGGTTAAAAGCGACATCACCGAACAGGTGAGCCAATGAAATCTCCTGTAGAAATCCACCTTAACCCCTGTTATATATGGGGCAAAACTGAAGCTGACCGTAAAATATTTGAAGAATTTTTTGTCAATTTTGTAGGCTAATGTGGACAGTTTTTAAAAGGCACATCATTTTGCACTCTAAATGTGAAAACAGAATCAAAAAATCTTATTTTGTTCCTGAGATATAGCCGATTAAAATAAGGTAAAAAATAATAATTTTTCTGAAAAGAGGCTGACGTCAGCAAAAATTTAGCAGAATTTAAATTTTAACCAAATTTTTCTAATTCTGGTATCAAGAGCTAATTACATGAAAATTTTACGCTTGTATCATATATCCAACGTACATAAAAAAAACCAAACTTGCGTTTGTCTAAAGGCACAAGGCTAATTTGACATACAGTCTAAAGGCACAAGGCTAATTTGACATACAGTCCAAAGGCACACGGCTAATTTGACATACAGTCCAAAGTCACAAGTCTAATTTGACATACAGTTAAACATAACTAACACCTTCGGTTCCAAAAGAGTGTCCGCTATGTGCGGGTGTCCGTTACATGGAGGTTTTGTTATTTTGCGTCATCGTGAGGCTCTCGTGACGCCCCAGACCAGTAAAAACAAAACAATAAGCAAGGAAAACAAAAGATTGGGAGGTCGTTACTATAGACAATGTTCCCAAAGTGCAACTATTTTGAAACTTGATACCAGCCATATCACAGCTTATTCCATCTCTAATAAATTTCATAAGATTTCGTGATTGTTAACATGGAATCAAAACAAACCTGTTGGTGGGAAATTCAAACCTAATTTATATTTTCGAATAAACGCCTACCCAAAACCTCCACAATTAAATAAGCGCCTAGACGTTTATTCGAAGATATGCTGTATAAATAAGCACTGAATATGGAACGCGTATCTAGAAATGCTTGCAAAACACGAGTTACAGTCGAGTTACTGTCGAGTTACTGTCGAGCTACCATCGAGTTACCGGTACCGTTACAATATTTTTTACTATTTATTGCTTATAAAAACACGAGTTACCATCACTTGTTTGAAAAATCTCGTGTTTTTTCAAAATATGACAAAATGACATGGTAACTCGATAGTAACTCGTTCAGTGCTTGAGATAAGAGTAAGTAATCGCTATGGAAGAGAGATTTTGTAGCGTTTTTTCAGCTTGAAGCTACACTCATAAACCTCTCCTCCGCCACGATTATTGTTGCCAGTTATTCTAATGTATATTCATCTTAAATAACATTCAGTGTTCAGACCTTTGCACAGATGTCCGTTATATAACATGTTTGCTATATACAGGTTTCTCCGTTATACAGCATGTTCGCTATATACAGGTTTCTGTAGTTTTGACTGACCGTATGCTTGTAATTTCACCTTGGTAAAACCTGGTGTAAAGTACATAAAACAAACTTTATCCAGTGCAACCTAGATCGTTCGAAACAGTTTTCCGAATTTATTATGTTAGCTTATTTCACGCAGGCTAGTGTCCCATAAACTTTCGAAAACAATAGAAACAACCTATGGTTTTCTCCACCTCGTTCCCAGGGCTTCTTGCCTTTTCTTCGCCGCTCTTCCGTGTTCGAAAAGGCAAGAAGCCCTGGGAACGAGGTTGATGGTTTTCTAATTCGGAAATGTCGACATCTTCCATAAACGTTAATGTTCAAGAAATGACACGTCAGGAGATTTGTTTATAATAGATCCTAATTGTGGCGGAAATAACAGAAAAATGACCAATTAGTGGGTAACGTTTTTTTAATAAGAACCTTAGGATTTGAAGAAGAAATGGAGTATTTTTAAAAATATATAAAATCCTAATAAAAGATATAATATGGAACGGTTTGTTTAAAGACCATACGAACTAAGAATCTATCCTGTCACCCACAGTATTGGGTAAAAGTATCGTGGAAGAAATATTTTAATTTTAATTTTTTCAAACTATATATCAACTCTTGTCAAAAGCATGGTTTTTACTTCCATTTAAGGCAAAACAAGAAGCCAAGTCGGCTGGAAAATTAAAGTGAAAAGATAAAAGTTTTAAAAGGACCTTTGTCGAGCGAATATATTCAGGCCTAACACTAAATTACCCGGGTTTTTTTATGAAAACACAGGGGGAGGGGGGGCTGGTATGCCCCTTTCGTAAGCATCGTAGTATAGCATAGTGTCTGGTGTAGTATCTACAATCTAGGACATAAATTATGGCAAATTCTGTTAATTTTAAAGAGCAATATACACAACAAGTGAAACAAAACCGCGGAAGTCCCTAGTGCTTTATCTCGGAGATTTATCAGGCAAACTTAGGGCCTAGGATCTTGCAAACTCGATAAATTCTGTGGATTCTTGCAAGTGAAGAGCCTGGGTACTAGGCAGTTTAGTACCCAGGCTCTTCACTTTGGACAAATTGGAGTTCGGTTCAACTTGCAAATATTAATTAAAAGTCTTTTGTCAAAGTTAGAACTGCATTTTTGACAAATATTAATGACCACAATTGTAATCTGCTGCTCTTTGAACTTTTTAAAATTTAATTTTTCTTTTCATAAGCTGATATGGCAGTTAATCAATAATTTACAACGTCAATTTGTTCAAACTCCGCAGTTAAGGCGCTACAACAACGTAGTTCGACGTCTTTACTGCTGACTTTGAACAAGTCCATTGAGAAAAAATTAAATAATTTATTATTACATGATTCACACTGTTGGTTTTGTTAATTCTTTATAGCGTTTCATGAATATATATTTTATATCTCATATATTAGTATTTAGCAAATATGTTCAAAAAGAAAAACTCATGCTTGCTACCAAGAACAAACATAGATGTTAAAGACTAATAAAGTAAACCGATAAATACAAAGTGGTTCATAATTGACGCGTCGTCTAATACAGTGGATACGTGACATCTTATACACGACGTCACGACGTCAGAATGACGTGTATTAGATGTAGCGTGTCGATAGAGAACGTCAAAATGTCGTCCACATTGGTTGGTCATCGTATGATAATAGGGTTTAAACGTCGTCGTTGATAAATGTAAGTTAATACACGAATTTTAATGTCAAATTGTGTCTGTTTTATGGTATAAGATATTAATTGCATTTTGAAGATATACCAACACGATGCCGTGTTAATGTTAAAATGACGTCAAAATAACGCCTTGCTTTGAGGTGTATTATATTATTTTGACGAAGAAGACGCCGTATGCTTGCTAGGACGGGAAAAAATATTTGTCACGCATATACGGTTTTAAAAAAACAGATTAACGTTTAACTAGAAATGTAAAAACAACATATCTTCAAACAATCATGGTCAAAAGAATGTAAAAGCAACACATCTTCAAACAATCATGGTCATAAGAAATGTAAAAACAACACATCTTCAAACAAACAAGAGACACTATGGTACTATCATGTGATTATGATACATTTTCATATATCAAAGAGTTCTTTTCTAATCTTACTAAGTGGAGGAGATAAAATACACGTAAGTACGAAGTAATTGGTATATCATGGATAAGTAGCACACATCTTCAACACAGTAACCGCAATGAATATGGAAATCCACTCTCCTCCGCATTTTAGGAAGGCTATAGAAAAATCTATAGGATTGGTTTTTATTTTGCATTCCTCCTCAGAAATTTTTCCTGTCTATAACTATGCTCGGCAAAGGAGAGTAAATCAATTAGAATATATTTTAAAAAATGTAGATTAGCAACAGAAATAGTGAGTGTTCCTAAGGGTGGATTTACACTAAGCAAAATATTTCGCACAAAAGCCTAAAGTAGATTCTGTTGGTAGAAATTGACACCACACCCCGTGTCACACAAAATCTTTTGCCTAGTGTAAATCCACCGTAAACGTTAAAACTTGTCTCAAAAAGAATGATGCGGACAGTATTTCATAAGCATTGAACGTTCGAGTATAATTATTCCCTTTCTTTTATCTTTCTTTTAAAAGTGAATATATATCGACACAAGTAGCAAGCAACTTTTAGTACCGAAATTCCAGTTTATCTTAACCGACTTCCAGTACTGTGACCTGCCTAAGTTGCTTGTAATGAAAAGATTTTATAAATATTGAAATGAAGGTTCTAGTGTTCTCAGGATGTGTCCCAAGTTTTTATCACTATTTTAATGTTCCCAAAAAGAGATCATATTTCAACAGCAGCTCGTAATATCTGCAACGAAGGGTCAGTCAGTGAGTGTATCACAGGAAGAATAGTAATGATTTCGACATAGTTTGCAACTAGAAAGAAAGTTAGAAAGTTTCAAAGTATGCAGAGGGATTCTTAATATCTATATTGTATACCTGTATACATACATCTGTAGCTACATATAATAAATGTAGCTAATACAATATACTGTGAATATGTAAACTAGTGCTATGTAGCTACCATGTACCAAGAAGAAAACTAAATCTCCTATTTTTGAAAACAATCACGAATATTTTCTTTTTTTTCCCCATATAATCCAGTCAAGTCATCCAGCCAGCACTTCCCTTGTGTCTGAATAGCATATTTTAATGTGTTTCCTGTCTATTTCTTGATCTATTTACGAATATAGTCTATATTTCAACCTATTCCAAATGTTAGTACTCGCACAAAAAATAAACTTTTTCTTATCTGTTCGTGTTACCTAGGAGGATTTATGTGTTATTTAGGTGTTATATCTTCTGGTCATATCATCAACATCCTTGATATTGTTATCTAACTATCTTATGTATGATTTCTCTACTTGATCTCACCATAGATATATCTATCTTTCATATATCTATGATCTCACCTAATGGTACATTGCGCATTTGATGTATATATAGTACCGTGCAACATACATAAATATTATAATCTGTGGAAGGATTCCTTGCTCCTTTCTCTTCGCCTCCACAAACTTTCAGAAAAAAGAAATGTGTGGGCTGTCTAAAGATACGGATGTTTTGTCCTAAAATCTTCCGATTGTCCCCTAGTATAAGCTGGATCTACCCTATTTACTGCACGAAAAATCGTGCAGTTATCAACAGAAAAGTGTCTGAAAAATTATAAGGCCCTGTAATCAGGTGTCG
>JAULBZ010006699.1:0-12138 GCA_032360805.1 Neoturris breviconis | reverse complement strand
TACGTGGTCGGTAAAATGAGTACCAGCATGCTGGGGTAATAGGTCAACTTGATCTGGGAATGGAGTGGCGCCCTACCCTACCCTCGTGGTATAAGCTAATGAAAGAGGAGCCTTCGGATCGCCTCTGACTGTGGTCGGCCAACTTACTTACTATCCCGTTCCCCGTTGTGGACACCTCATGGAAAACTAAGCTGGAACAATTCTATTTCACCACAACAAGCGAAACGCTGAACAAAATCATTCCACTGAGCATATTGAATAGACAAGAACGCAAGGCCTATCCGGTAGGTAAACTTCCAGTTACTTACTTAATGTCGACATAAAGAAATTCTATAAAGTTTGAATTGCTTAATCTACGGTTTCCATATGCACTTTCGCGATAGGGAATAAACAAGAAAAATAAAACTCTTCAAATTCATGCTTTACTTCATTATTTTCGAGTTTAAACACCTACATCTGTTGAAAGACCTGCATTCCTTTCGATGCTTTCCTCCCAACGCTTTTCCCCCCACTCAGAATCCTCATCACTTTCGTCACCATGTATTTTCATTCCGCACAGAGCTTCGAATTCTTCCACTGTCACATCACAAAGAGCCAAAAGTTGAACTTCTTCAGGTTGCCCGTTTTCTTCATTTAACATAGATTAATGAGGATTTTTTTGAAGATAAAAATTAACCGCGCAATTTTGCGTGAAAAAACTTTCGTGATTTTGTGGTTTAAAATATTTCGCAGCAGAAATTATCTGTTCGCGAAACTTTCTGCCCTTAAAGTAGTACTACGCACGACATTTTCTTTCTTTTTTCTAAAAAAAAATGCGTGTTCAACTTTTTTTAAATTTCTGATCCAATGACTTGCTCAAAGTTCATGATTTGTTTCATATAGTTCAACGTTTTCTAATTTTCAGGGGTCCCACTTTTAGACGTCCCGGGGTCCCATTTTTAGGAGTTCCACTTTTAGGCGTTCCGGGTCCTGCCCGTTCTGACAACTTCTCATTGTACAGATTAAATAACTGCTCAAAATCTTAAAACGCTCGTTTCTCGGAATAATATTTTGCGTTATTTGTTACACTATTTCGTTTCCTCTCTCAAAAATATTTGTTTTGTTGTCATGGTAACGACATTACACTTTTGAGTTTAAAGCATTTTTTGATATAGTTATAAGCCCTTGAAGTTTAGATAATAATGCAAAAATATCTTTGGGAAATATATCAAAAATAAAGATCTTGAGAAATAGAAATAAGATGGATAATATAGCAACATAAAGCGAGGAGCACCTCAAGAGTAGGTTTGTTGAATATAGTAGTATGTAGTACAATATATCTGCTTTCCCTCAATTTCCTACTTTTTTAAATTGGTGCCCTCAACTTTGATTAAGCATATCTTCTAAAACTATGTATTAGTAAGCCTTCTGGGGCGGCGGCACTAAAACCGCTAAAACCGGTAACTATTCATTAACACTGATTTCCTAATTTAAAAACCAGTATGTTAATAGACCTATTCACAAATATATGAAAACAAAGCGTTCGTGCACAAAAAGAAAGTTATTACATTGCATCAAGTTCTACTTTGAGCATCCAACACCTCGTATTCATGTATTTATGAATAGGTATGTGCTTCTAGATCTCTGTACATAAGCCCACCCAAAAATGACTTAAGAAATCTTTTGTTTTTAGATACACATCGCACATATCTGTCGAAATACCATTGTCTAACGTCAATGTTTGGTATGTACTGCTGATAAAGGCTAGTAACTCAGAGACAGCTGTTCAATATCTCCTTCGGCTTGTCAAGATTGTATTGCAAACGTTTTTATATCGTCTTTAATGCGGACATTCAGCAAGTTACCTACTGTTGAAGCGACAGCTTCTTTTGACTTCTAAAATGGCGGAGAATATAACAGGAGTTATAGCGCAGTATGAGCACCAGCAAATATTGCTATTGCACCAAAAGGCTACAGCAATAAATCGCATTTCTCCTTGCATTCATCAATATCCAATATCATACCTAGTCTAGAAAATCTCTCCATTTTTCTTTATTTTATTTCTGACGACGTGCTTGAGAAAGTTCGGGAAAGGTAAGAATGGTTTAAATAGTTTTGATTCACCAGAATATATCCAATCAAGTATATTTTAGTGTCGTCACAAGAGCAAATTTAAGAAGTGTGACTTTAATTCATATGCACGACTTTAATTATTAAATAGTTGCACCACAAATAAATCCGTCCACGTTAAAAAATAATCATCCCTCTTGCTGACACCTTTCTCTAGTCGAGGTTAGAATACTGCACAGAAAACTACAGTTTTCCCAGTAGGTAAGTTCTTGCTGAACAGTTTACGGCAAATCCGAACATCCGATTCGGGGCTTTAAACTTCGTTTGGCTGAACTACTGGGGGTCTTAGTCGTATTGCACAGATTGGACAAGGGGTTTGTGCTGTCTTGGCGCAAATTTCTTCCCTTTTGGAGGGCGATCCGGATTCAGGCATTTAGCCCAGTTCGTTACGATGGAACCCCACCATCAACAGATTCCAAAATACAATAATTTCTGCAAGCAGTGAATCCGGTTTGCTGCATCAGCACAAGAGAAAAGAACCACTCACCCGGGCATGCTGTCTACTACTTGAGGGTAGGGATACAAAACATTGCGTAATATGCAATCTGATTGGCAAAAAATAGCAGTGTCTATGGTCAGCCGATAACGTGACCTAACACTTACCAGACACATCATTTCTTTGTTACATTCGATCGCTTGAGAGTTTTTTAATTGCTGTAACTTTCGTGTGTTTTTAATTAGCAATTTGAGAGTTTAATTACTAGCTCGGGAATGCAGATATAGAAATACATAATACGCCTGAGACTGTGTTCACACTTATCGGATAGAAATCATTTCGAAATGAATTACATACTGCATAGACCTTGCGTTTACACTTTTCCTCATCTATCTGATATGCTCAGCGGAATGACTTCGTTTCGCTTGTTGTGGTGAAATGGAATCATTCCGGCATAGTTTTCGATTAGGTGTTCACACTTGAAATGGAATGAGATCGTTCCGAAATAGTTTCTACCCGACAAGTGTAAACATAATCTAAAGCCCGGTTTCCATTCAGCGTATATTTTAGCCTTTCATTCGTTCTTCGTAGCGGAAACAAAAGAAGAGCGCGAAGAGCGATAAGTACGGAGGTGAGTACGCAGCACGAACGCCGTTTACTATTTGACATTACAAAAGTCATTATAAAAGAGTCATTCACGTACAAAGAAAATATTATAAGCGGAACCAATCAAATTTATTTAACTTTTTTAGTGACCAACCAAATACCGATTTCGTTCATAGAAAATTTCTAAAAATATGCACGTAAAATATAGGATATTTTTTTAAACAAATTATCATTTGGAATACGATTCCCGGTAAATCTCTAGGAAACCCAAACCACACACACCCCAGTCGGCAAAAACCGGTTCAAAGGTTTTTGTTGGCTGGGCAGTAGTAATTTATGCTGTGACAATATATCTTCCATTACCGGGAACCATACAAACTGCGTGTTAGACTGAAGTATCTAAAAACTAGGCGTGTTAGACTGAAGTATCTAAAAACTAGTGCCTTATATCCTTCCGTTCGTAAGGTGGATGACTCAGCAAAAGGTTAAATGCCCCAACTTGGGGCTTTTTCCGCAACCTTTGAATGATAAACGTTTTAATTATTTTAGCTGCCATAAGTATTATCAAAAGTTAAAAAGAATTTGGGGGTACAGGGCCCATATCAACAGGGACCTAAAACACACTCCAGAAATAAAAGATTTGAGACTTTGTCAGTATGTTTATCAAAGTTATATGCATGAGATTTACAAATGTCAATAAGAAACGGGTGATTAGAATATAATTTGGAATAGCAAGTTTCTCGGCTAAAAAAATTAAAGAGGAGAAACAAGGTAATGTAGTTCGTGAGAGCATTGACCATGAAAAAATAGTGATAGAAATAAGAGACAAGAAAGGTTTAGACGATGTGAAAGAGACTGAAGGGTTGAGTATAATTGGTCACCCACTAACCCTTGAAGACAACGTTGAACACAGTCAAGAGATGATAGGGATCGTTGAGAATCTACTCACCATATGTGACAACAACATTCCATTGTAAGACGAATTTGACTTTTGTAGAGATAGAAAATTGAACTTATAAATGGTTATTTGCGCAAAAGATAAAATAAACCAACCATCTTTGAGGTACTTTTGACAATTGAGGCGATATAGTCATCTCTCTTTAAGTCAACAGTTGTAAGATTTAAGCCCAAGTAAACGATCAAGGAATCTGAAATCTTTTAGGTTAGTTTCATTCATAGAGATTGGAGAAAAAAAGGGATATATATGATGACGAAAAAAAACGAGTTTGGTTTTGGTTCTGCGTTAGATGAAACGAGCCAGTTCTTACCCTATTCAACGAAAGCTAAAAGATTAGAAGTTATATTAATATTTACAGTAACAATGTTTTCAGTTGGGGATAAACAAATAGTGGAACCATCTGCACCGTTGTAAGAAAGTAAGAATATCATCAGAAAGATCATTTATGGAAATAAGAAACAATGTTTCCCAAGCATAGAACCCTAAGGAATACCAGCGCTCAGCACATAGGAACCTGAAAATGGCCAATCTAGGACAACCTTCATTTTGCCTTTTTCTGTTAGTCAGAATTAGAATATTTATATTTATTTATATTCTGTCAGTCAGAATTAGATATTTTTCATCTGTTAGCCAAAATTTCTACTCTTTTGTACTGCTTGCTGAAAAGAATTTCTTCCTTCATTAATTTCTCGATGCAACCATCTGCCATATTTGTTTGTATGCAAATGGTCGATGCAAAAGCCGAAATGAGTAATGAGATAAGCTCCTATATATATCGATAATCCATCGGTCGTTTGTTATGTTGGTTTATCGTTATCATCGGCTTAAGACAAAAGTCAACTTTTGGAGATTACATAAGGAAATACGTAGACATTGGAATCTAGACGTAACCTACAAATGTAATTGCTAAACTTCAGTCGCTCAATTAAGGCCGGGCTTTTTTAACATTCCATGGCCGGGGGAGGCATAACATTTGAACCACTAATAGTATAAGGATGAAACTTGGCAGGCTAATAATACATCATGAAAGGAAACAAATGGTGACGAATTATTGTGAAATAATATGTTTTGGCGATGTATCTATAGGATTTCCCATGTAGGAATAGGTGGTCCTAGGTTATGACCCATATTTTGTGACCCTTTAACGTAATGAAGCTGAAATATTTACAATTTGTGACTTATAGATATTTAAAAAAGTCAGAAAGTCTGAGCTCTATTACCATAGCGGTTCAGACATTATAAATAATAATGTGACCGGGGGCGGAATCCTCCTCCGGCCCAAATAGGGTTAAAATACAATAACAATGGCATTTTCTGACTGCACATGTATGAATAACTTAGCTTAACTATGATGTGGAAACGATCGTGAATGACGCTACCCTTATGGAATCGTAGACGTTTAGCTTAATAATGACGTTACACTCACTTCTGAAAGCAATAGGCTTAGCTGAATGTATATTATTTGTAATAATATTGCTTATTTTGTATAATAATTATAAACCTTATATGTAGGCAATACCTCCCTGTCTGCGTTTTTAATATTGTACAATTTGCAAAGACTTTTATCGAATATAAACAAAAATATTAAGTGTTTATCTTGTGACATTATTGTTTATCTTTTTTGCACACAAATGTGTTCCGTGACAATTTTTGTTCCGTATTTATCTTTAAGAATATTGAAACATAACGTTCTTGTGTAGCAAGCGACCTTGATCATCGTGAGCAATGCATCATTTAGAAGATTTCATAAGAGTATGACAGCGGTTATCTTGCCTGGACCAACGTCACCATTATAATGAATATATGGCATTACGTAATATCTATTTGCATAAACGAATGCGGAAAGTTTATAGTAATTGGGTTTAGTATCAATGAGAACATATCAAGTGTTACTTTAGAATATAAATAACTTTGTTTATTTCGAAATATTAAAAGGGAACTAGATCTTATATGACGTAATTATCAGTGACCTAAATTAGATAAAAGGGAGTGGAATTGAAGCCCATATATATGTGAAGACTAACTGAAAGCATCAGAAGGCATCTGAAGGAAATTGAAAGCAACTAAAGGCGATTGAATGCGACTGAAGGCAACCTAAGTAACTGAAAGCAGGTATATGAAGAAGACATCAAATTTGAACGTTAGCAGATCCTAATATTCTTGAATCTACGCTAAATAAAATTGGTAAGAAATTTCTCCTATTAATATATTATTGTGTTACTCCTTGCTACACTATAACATATCTATATTACTTAAAACTTAAAACTTAATGTTAATGATTTTTTGATATCCTTTGGTATCTGTCCTATTTAGGACGGCTCCCGCAAATGTTATACTGTTTCTATAACTTCTGAAAGAATGGCTTATACGACTAGACATTTTGACTTTTCCTACAATTTATCTGGGATCATTTTGAAACAGTTTTTCTTTTGGTAACTAGGGATAACTTTCCCTAAGTAACTAATTTTTTGACAGTGCTTGCTACACAAACCCTGGATAGTGCTTCGCTTTTGATGAAATTTGGTATGTGACCAATTTTATGGTGCTGATTTTCAAACCTAATATCAATAGTTCAGAATTTGTACCAAACTATCTTTTATTATTGGGCGAATTTTGGCCAAGACTTAAAAAGTACTTCGTTTGTGAATACATTTTATATGTAGCGAACCAAATCCAGAACAGTGTAATGGCTAATGAATGGCTAATGATGGTGCTGATTTCAATCTAATGTTTTTTTCAAAATTCAGACAAAAAAACCTTGTGGGCACATTTAGGTCAAACGTTAAATTTATTTTTGATGAAAATCGGCAGGTGAACAAAATGATATTGAATTCAAAACTGTTGTCCATTTTTCAAAATTCTGACTAAAAAAAAACTTTTTGTGCAACTTTTGCGTTTTCGTTTGAGCTAATATTGAGAGGGCGTTTCTTTGACTGCGGAGAACAGGAGATCTTGTTTCTGGGAACAAGTTTAGGGGAGTAGTTTGCTTCAAATAGAAATACCATGGTAATAAAGAGGACTATTGAAAATTGTAGGTTGATATGTATGTCGTCTATCCTGCAACCAAGACAGTTTCTTCCCCTTATTCTTGCGCTATACTGACTTATTGATTTTAGAATCAGTAAGCCATTTAAATTTGTGCACACAAAATCATAGCATAAAGTTATTTCGGTCAGTTATAAAAAAACAGACTAGTGACCTACAAATGTCCTACGAGACAGACGAGTGACCTATGAGCGACCTACGAATCGAAATGGGTTCCTAGTAAAAAGAGATACTAGGAATTAGGAGTGTTATTTTTATACGCATGCGCGGAGATAAAATACGTCTAAAACATTCTTTTAGAACCGAATTTCGATTCAGTCTCAATGTTTCATAAAGAAATATCGGCATTCCTAACTGATTTAGCATTAAAAAATGGCATTTTGAAGCAAAATTGACCTAATTAATACCACATATGGCGTCGTATTTTCCGGAAAATATATTTTTCATTAAATATACAAATCTATTTTAGTACATATGATAAGTGTTTAGTTTTTGCACTGTAAATACTGATATTTTCTTCACAAAAAAGGTCTTCAGAACCGTCCTTAAGCGGAGTCGATGATATTGGCACTTAATAAATTTCCCGGTTTCTTAAAATTTCCTAACAAACTCTCATGAAAAAACCTCTATAATTCAAACTTTTTGTACTTCGAACAATTTTGAAAGTCCAGCGGAGTTCGAATTACACAGAGTTGACTGTATTTACTTTCGATTTGATTTCGATTTCGATTCATAGATTTTGATCTATACGAAAAAAGTAGCCTAGTATACTAAGCTCTGACCTTGTTCCATTTTCTTTTCCTTTTCCATAATCTGATGTTGACATTTTAAAGATTTTTTGCTTTTTCAATATGCAAATAGGAATGTCGATATTTCTTTATGAAACATTAAGATCAAATCGACATTCGGTTCTAAGATAGTTATTTAGACGAATTTTGTCTTCGCGCATTTGTATAAAATAACACTCCTTATTCCTAGTATCTTTTTTTACCAGGAGCCCATTTCGACTCGTAGGTCACTCGTCGGTCACTCGTAAGTCACTCGTCTGTCTCGTAGGTCACTCACTTGTAGGTCACTCGTAGGTCACTCGACTGTCTCGTAGGCCACTCGTAGGTCACTCGTCTGTGTTTTTATAACTGACCAGTTATTTCCGTTGGAATTGCTAGAAATACCAATACCAATTCATTATACATATGTATCATTTAAAATGTAAGCAAGAAACCTTATAGAAACCAGACCATATAGTTTCAGCATTAAGTAGACAAACATGGCAATCATGGGAATTAATGGTAATATCTTAACCATAGGAATATACTGTCGTTGTGAAGAGAAGAAGATGAAAGGACAATCATGCAGATGCGAGTCGGTATGGTATTTCTAACATAATGAAACTAAAATATACAATAAAATTGCAATTTTTATAAACCTTTTTTCAACGCTTTCTTCCATATTTCAATTAGATAAAGTAAGGAATAGAGTTTTTCACAAATGATGAAAACGATAACCTAGTTTCCATGCAAATGTAGTCCCTGTACAAATATATTGCATTGCTACAAGTTTATGAAAAAGTCTATTGTGAAAAGGTCTATTCTAACAGCCATGAATTTATCAAAAATGGTCCTACGAAGTGCAAATTTTTTGATTGTAGACCTACCTATTGTTTACTTTTTGCTTTCCCCGGGAAATATTTACCTACTTAGTGCTATAACTATAATTTCCCCTTATTTTGTTCTTGAACGTTAGATAAAGAACGCAATATTATCGGTTATCAGCGCAACATAAGAGCTAGAATTATTTGATTATCTAAACTGTTCGATTGGAAATAGTTACATAATGATGCTATTTTTTTTAGTACCCTGAACCGCAGGAAGTTATTACCATCGAAGGAGAAGAAGAAATAAAAGATACTGAGTAATAAATTGATCATGACCGTTATTATAATTTCGCAAAATATTGTGATAGTAAATTTTCGTAAATTTTGTGATATAGTTCAAATTTATAGCGTGAATGACTGCTAAAAACGGATACGTATAACACCATATTCGGACTGTGCATTGCTATATATGGAAGCACACAGTCCATATATGGAACTATATGTCTTTTAACTTTACTTTTTTTGTATATAAATTTTTGTATATTTGGTAAAATAGTTTAAACTTACAGCGTGAAAGACTACCAAAAACGGACATGTATAACACGGTATTCGGACTTTGTATTGCCATATGTGGAAGCCCACAGTCCATATACCGAATTAAATATGTCCGTTTTCAGTAATCTTTTGTGCTAGTTTTATTTTTAGTACATCACCATACCCAGTGGGAAAACACTTGTTCAAAGTCCGCGGTAAAAACACTAGAACAACGTTTTCAGCTTTGTTCTAGCGTCTTTACTGCGGACTTTAAACATGTTATTATTTATGTATATATTTTAATTTAAACACCTCCAATGTAAACAATCCCTCTCTAGTAACTGTCTCCTCTCTACCATTAGACGACATTAACACTGAATAACTGGAGATTATTCTCTTCCTTCTGTTTTATTTATGACAATCTCGTCTCATTTTCAAGTAATTCTCCAAGGACGCACCGCACATTAGAGCATGTCATAGGTTAGGTTGTTGAGCAGGGGCGGAGAAGGGTCTTGAAAATATTCTATAAAAGGGACAATGACACTCGTAGCTAGTGTAGAAATTATGGAAATACTTGTTCAAATTACACAGTAAACGACGTTCCACCCGGAAAAAACGTGTTAACGTTATTTGGCTGACTTTGAACAGGTTTTTGGGCTAGACTTGTTCTAGCATCTTTGCAGCGTACTTTGAGTAAGTTTTTTATACCTATTTCCCATAATAATAGTGGATTTCCATTAGGCGAAAATTCCGTGCAAAAGCCAAAAGAAGGAGTTACATTCTCTTGGTATACTGGTATACTGCTTGTGATATCAATTTCTACCGACGGAGTGTCTTCTTTTGGCTTTCGTACGGAATTTTACACCAGTTGGAAAGTATGACACACTAACCTATAATTAGTGAGATAAAGGAATCAAAATTGTTTTAAAACGTCATTTGGTCTTAATGCGTGTAGCTAATCTATATCGATTATCTACGTTAAATTAAGATAATCAATGGAACATCGTGATATAACATCCAATCATTCGTGGTTTTTAAATCCCGCCTCCGTTTAGGAGAGGGATTTCTTGAAACAGACGTTTGCGGCGTTCAGACAACTTTTGTGATTTCACGCATTATATGATAAGTTACATGAACGATCTGCGTCTGGTGGAGAGTTGGTACTTTCCGATTCACTTCTTTTTGAGAGAGAACATTTTTCCACGTAATAATTCATTCGCTACAACTTCATAGATTAGCGCCCTGTTCCAAAATTTTCCTATAATCTAATATCGGAATATTTTGAGGAAGTAGATTACTTTCCGATTTGTATATATTTTTGACACAAATCGGGAAAACTAAACGTCAAAATGGTCGCTCAAAATAAAGTTCGAAATTATGATATGACAGGACGAGGAGATCTGAATGAAAGGTATGATTTTTATTTATTTGTCTGTATTCTACTTATTAACAACTGTATGTCGCATGCCAACCTCGTTCCCAGGGCTTCTTCTCTCTTGACGTTTAACGCTATGAGAGGAGCGTTAAACGTCAAGAGAGAAGAAGCCCTGGGAACAAGGCTGGTCACATGCAGTTGTTAATAATGTCATAGATTCATGCAGTGCACATGATTAGAGCCTGCTTGACTCAAACAACATCGAAACATTTTAACTAAATAGCTGGGCAACACGGTCACGGTAGCTAGCTATGTACAGCAATACAATAATCAGATAATATAGCTAGCTAGCCTACTAGTAATTCTAGCTAGACGTCTAACTTAAAGTTTAAGTGTTAGCTACCTATGTGTCTGGATAGATATATCTGTAGTTATTGGTGCTGTATTGTTTAAAAAAGGTTGATTTCAAAAAAGAGATGCGAGGCAGGTGATTAGCTAGGTATACGTTTGTGGGGGGTTTGAGGTGGTGTGGTGGTGGTGTGCTTTACTAATTGTATGGCTATACTACTGTTGTATTGCTGTACAATTTTAAAACAATGTGTCTATCAACGTGTCTATGATCTATGTCTCTGCAGCTATGACAAATTAATGTGTGTTTCTAGTCTATTATTTGACTACCAGTTAAGAGCAAACCTCGGCCGCCGAATACAAAATTCTACCAGATACATCGAATTTAAAAAACTACATGCCGATATAAAAATGTCTGATTAAATGTCACAGTTTTTAGGCATTCATCCGAGAGGAGCACTATTTCGTCAGCGGGGCTTTGGTCTAGGGGTAAGTCAATTATCGAATTTTTCCATCCTTAGCGTCATTCCGATGCTAGTGGTCAAGGTGACCAATACTAAAAAATCTATTTTCTTTCGAAATATATCTAGACGGCTTAGTTCAAATTTACCTTAACAAGCATTCCGTGGCAGAGAAATTCTCTACCTAGGGGTTCCAGTTCATAAAAATGATGTGACGTAACGGATGACTTATGTGGAATGCCCCTTAAGGGAAAAAACAAATGCATAAGAAAAAAATGCGGAATTAAGGAAGGCAAGTTTGCCCTGAATTTGCATTCTCTAGTTCCGCATTTTTCAAGATTTTTAAGCACTTCACTTAATTTATTTATTTATATACATTACGAAAAACAGTATACATATTTAATTTTTTTTTCAATGAATTAAATACCAAAAAAATATGCTTTGATTACAGTTGCATTCTCTAGTTCCGCATTTTTCATGATTTTCAAGCACTTCACTCAATTTGTTTATTTATACAAACTTTATGTATACAAACTACTGCCGGACATACCCTTATTTTTATCTTATCCAGATGGCTAATATTACATAAGTGCTCCTGTTTTTTTAGGTGTTCAATCTGGTGAGAAGCTAAAAACTTATATAATTTAAATCGAAAAAGCCTTTGTGGAAAGA
>JAULBZ010006698.1:0-12138 GCA_032360805.1 Neoturris breviconis | reverse complement strand
TAGCCGTTTTAGTTAACGCGTTAATCATAATAACTAACGGTAAATTATTCTGGTTGATTGTGAACTATTTTGACTAATAATTAACCGTTAGCTAAAAAAAATTACCGTTATTATGATTAACGCGTTAACTAAAACGGCTGAACCGTGAGTTTTTTCGGCTTACGCCTAACAAATCAATCGTTTCTGACTTAGTAGTGAATGGACATTCGAACGGATGTGCACTGTATTATTTTCTATTTTAGTGGACAATAGACTCTGAAGGAAAAACTAAAGTTAACAAAAAGAAAAAATCTAAAAATAATAAACCAATGAATACTAGTCGAGTGAAACCGTCTGCAATATCAGACAGTGAAGAAGAGGAGGAAGGCGAAATTAATGATGATGATGATGACGATGATGATGTCGAAGAAGCAGAAGAAGGGGAGGGTAAGGGCCCAGTAAAAATTGAAGAGAGGAGTACTGAGGCAAAAATCTTGTAATGCCCTTCTGTTCAATTCCATCTTCAAGCCTGCTGGATATCACCTGTAGAGGAGTGTTTTTTGAGTATACTTAAAAAACACTCCTTCACAGGTGATGTTCGGCAGATATATTCAAGCTTGCTCTATGTTGGATTTAGTTTAATTTAGTTTATTCAAATCTAGTTTTTATATCAAATTTATTCTCTAAAGATTGATTTCCAATAAGGAAAACATTTTATGTCAATTTCTACCAATGGAATATCTTGTTTTTGTTTATTACCCTTAGTATCATCAAGCAGCTCATCTGATGGCTCTGATGAAGATTTGCCAGCATTTGATGACGGTCTAGATGAACATTTAGTTGGAGATGATGAAGATAGGATAAAACTTGAAAACATGACTGAGGTCGAACGTGAAAAAGAACTTTATAACCGTATGGAAAAACGTGATGCCATGAAAACTCGTTTAGAAATTGAACATAAGTTGCATGCTGAGAGAAAAAAAGAACGTAGAAAACATAAGAAGGATAAGGAGAGGAAGTCTGGTAGTACTAATAACTTTAAAGATTCAGATCAATATTCTAATACTATTGCATCCCGTAAGAGTGAACGTAAAAAAATTATGGAGGATGGTAAGAAAAAAGCGATAGATGAACTGAAACAGAAGAGAAATGAAAAGAAAGAGAAAATGGAAGCATTAATGTCGAAGAAAGAACCCCTAACTACAAAAGATGTTTACTCAGATGATGAGGATGATGAGGAGGAGGATGATGATGATGATAATAATAAAGATGATGACAGCGATAAAAGTTCTGTTGAGTTTGCTTCCGATGAAGACGAGGATGAGAAAAATGATAAAGCAGTAGAAACAAAAGAAGAACTTGAACAGATTCGATTATCACGTCATAAACTTGAACAGTATGCAGTGGTCAAAATAACAGCAAATAATCACTGTCGAGGAGTGATTTTTGAGCATAGCTTCAGGCTACAAAGCCTGAAGCAATGCTCAAAATCTCTCCTACACAGTGATTATTTACTCTTATTTCTACCACTGGTGGGATTTTTTTTAATTTGTAGCATTAAAATCTCACTCATTGCTATTTAGTTTAAAAAAATTAACTCACAATTTAAGTAACAGTGACATAGACAGCAAATCACTGTGCGAAATAAGGTAACTAATCAGTGGAGGAGGGGTTTTGAGTATAACTTCAGACCTCTACAGTGATTATTTGCTTTTATTTCAAACATTGAAGGAGATTATATCAACATCTCTGACCTTATAAGGTGCATTCAAATCTCCTTCACAGAGTTTTTTTTTCATTATCTGGAATTTATTATTTGATTTTTGGCGAAACAATTGTTTCTGTTTAGAAAATATCCATATGAAAATTGCTACATTTAGTTATTTAAGGCAGTCCTTTAAAAATTATGTCTGACATTTAGATGGGTTCATTTACCATTCTTTGGACGAGTGATTACTGGTTGCTATGTTAGGATGGGTATTGGTAACCATGATGGACGCGCCATTTATAGGGTAAAAAACTATTCTTTTGATTCCTCCCTACTTAAGGAGTCGTCTCAAAAATAATACGTTATAGAGAAAAGTCAATAATCTTGCATTTGAATGGTTTCTTCATACTGAACGTCAAATTAATTCTTCATACCAAAGAAACCAATCCATTGCAAGCTCGTTCAACTAACACCCTTCTGTTTCATCTAAGTCAATTTGAACAAAAATTTTAGATGACTTCTATCAATTTGGAATGTGATAGATATTACTTCTAGAATATAGATTAAAACCTGTTCTTTAGATTGCGGAAATTATTGATGTCACAGAAACTGGTAAAGTTTATAATTTAGGAAAGACGAGAACCAACAAAGGAATAAAAGTGAGGTATAATCATTCGATACAAACGAAATAAATTACTCAAGCTTGAATATAACTGCTGGACATCACCTGTGGAGGAGTGTTTTTGGTATAGCTTTTAAGCTGAACACTACTCAAAAAACACTCATCCACAGGTGATGGCCGTCAGTTAAATTCAGGCTTGTTACATAACCTTCAAAACTGATCAGAAAAGGTCAGAAATCGTAATAAGAGCAAGTCACAATAGTGGAGGACTGATTTTTGAGCATATTCTCAAACTACGAAGCCTGTATCTATGCTCAAAAATGCTTTCCCCACAGTGATTATTTACTCCCCTGAGGTTAGTTAATTTTTTTTAATGATTTTTGTACCGGCAAAGATTCTTCTTTATAGACATGGTCTTCAAGAACGTATTTTTCGCATGGAGTATGCTTCTAACCAAGCCTTCACTGAATCTGAGTTTCAAAAATGGAAAGAAGAAGTATGTACTAAAGAATCTTCAAGATAACGGTCTGACATTACCTGTAAATGAGTGGGTTTTTTTTGTAAAAACACTCCTCCACAGGTGATGTCCAAACAAAATTATGAGGCTTGACTATTTACGCTTATCTTAACCTCCAGTGTTTAAAATAAGAGCAAATTATCAATGTGGAATAGTGATTTGAAGCCTGAAACTATGCCTAAAGTTCCCTCTGTCACAGTGATTATTTGCTCTTATTTCAAGCACTGAGCCTCTATAGATGTCAATATGCATGATAATCTTTTAAAAGCCATACAAGTTGGAAAAAATGTAGTTTAAAGGCAAAAAAAATTGTGCAGTTCCGGAATGATTGCCTTGGTTTACAGGGTTTTTATGGCCTTTAGGGACCATCTCCAAAATTCATTACCAGGGGAAAAGTGCTGAAGAAACCAATCAATTGCAAGCTCATTGACTTTTAACACTCTTCATCATAGATTAATTTTCTCAAAATTATTGAAATTTTATTTTTTAAAGCTGCTAAGATATCTGCTTTTGGTAACGAATTTTGGAGATGGCTCCTTAAGCTTCCCACTTGATATAGCGAACAGACCAATGTTGCTTTACTTAAATGGTGTGGTTATAAAGTTTCTACCCTATGATATTTAAATAAATTTGACCGAATTCAACTATACTTGTATAATATTAAACTATGAAGAGTACAATGTCAACAAATCCATTTCAAGATCATTAACTCATTCTCTGCATTTTTTTTCATTTTTTTGAAATGCTCTATTAATTTTCACAAGGCCTTGGTAATTCATATTTTCTATTTTATTAGCTTCGACTTGTCGAGTTACCTGTACCAACAATGGGTCATGTAAAAAGTAAAGCTATAGAAATAACTTCTTCAAAAACATACCGGTATAAAGATGAAGATATAGAAGCAGTAAGTAACTGTTTAATAGCCTGAACTTATACTCATATCACTCCCTCACAGTGATTATTTGCACTTATTTGTATGTTACCGTAAATGACCATTTTAACGCCCTACGCATGTTATCTACGCAAAAATCAATTTTTACCCTGGGTATTAACAAGATAGACTATTAATTGGGAGAAGCGTCCATAGAATATTTTGAATTTTTCTCTGGGCTTTCAAATACGAAGGGAAAATTAGGTTGTGAGTGGGTATTAAAACAGTAATTTATAGTATTTCAAAAAAGGTAATGCAGTCTGAAGAATCCAATAATTTAAAGAGATATTAACATACTCAGCCTACCAGCTGAAATATCTCTTTCAAGTCGATCATTTTGTAATATAATTTCTTACTGTCTTTTGTTATTTTTAGATAGTGAAAGAGAAAAATAAGTTTAGAAAAAATCCATTTAACTATGCAGTTAAGAAGAACAGACTTCTTCGAGAGAAGGTACACATTTTTGGTCCACCAAGCAAAGTTTAGACTTTACTTCGGAATCAGTATCTGACATTTCTTATTAGACCATTGATACCAATTAGAAATTTGGTGTCAGCATTATTCGAGGTGATACGCAAGGACTCACGAAAAAACTTTTGATTTCATCCACTCAGATCCGAGTATCGGACAAAAGGATCCAAATTGTGTTTTTGGTCCAATATACCAAAAAGGTGTGGATCCATCCTGAACTTTGGTATCAGCATTCTAGCCAATATTATGAGACTGCTAGGTAAATTAACATTTAGAATTTTTTTGTAACTATGAGACTTTGACTATTATTTTTTTGTAATGGTTTTTATATTTTAGTAAAGTTTCTTTCTCAAACTTTGTAGAAGAGCTATTTTAAAAAAATCTGCTGGCATAAACCTCTGCGGAAGGGGACCTGACATGCCACTCTTTCAGCTTAGGGCTGAAGTTCTGTCCGGATAGTGCAAATTAGATTTAAATTTCAGGCCAGGAAGTACCCTGGAGAGTACCAAAAGTTAATTGTTTTACTGTATTTTCAGACCAAATGTCAAAAAGTGAGTGGCATGTCTGGGGGACAATAGAAGAGAGAAAACGGTTATTTTTGCTACAACAGGTTATTAAAAAATACAAAAACAATGTTGGCTATGATTATCGGAACAAATTTCAAATCCAAAATTGGATCTGAGCTATGAAACTCTTATAGAATACCCTGGATTAACCAAATCCCCGCTTTTCCAAACACTTTATTCAGTCCGAATGTCAAAAATGACACCGTATTTTCCAAATCTATATGATTTTATATGATCCAAAATATATGAATTATTCTAAAATGTCATATTCAGTACAGTTAAGTATTTGTCTATCCTTTTAAAAACTATGGAACCAAAAATACATTACATTACTGTATTTCCGTTTCTGGAATATGAAATGTATTTCTGAAAAATTGTTTTTCTTATGCTGTAATGTACTACAATGACGTCAGTGAGCCTTTATATAGAAGACCTCAAATAATCTGATTATCTGAACAAATATTTGCAATCTCCGCAGCGTTTGGATAATTGGGGTTCTACGGCATCTTAGTTGTTGTTTTTATGCACTGGGTAAATGCGGATTTTACTTCCATAATTGTGTAGGTCAGCAAGTATCGTATCAAGGAGCATGTGTAGAAAGAAATTTACAGCACGAGTTTCTGCTTCTTTTACTAGACATTTTCTAATAATGTAATTTTGCATAACTGTCTCCCCCAGTAGCAAAAACCTGTTCAAAGTCCGCAGTAAAGACGCTAGAACAACGTTTTCTACGTTGTTCTACCGTCTTTACTGCTGACTTTAAATAAGTTTTTGCCCACTGGGTTTTTATGCGCCAGGGCACTTCACGGGGGCCCCTTCTGTAATATTAAGCTGACTGTTAGCGCATTCAATTGTTGAAAAGAAATCATTTGAAATATATATGTCATTCGAATGTTACTTATATGCTACTAGATGATTATCTTAAATATTCTCGATAAAATCTAGGAAATAGCTGAGTCATCAAATGATCTAACTGAATTGAGCCACGTTAAAGATCAATTGGAAGAGCTTGAAGAACGAGCACAAAAATTAGATAAGCAACGTTCTGGTGCACTAAGTAATGTCAGGTACGATGGAACGACTTTGAAAATCTCCTGCGCTGCATGATTCCGTATGTTTGTAAATGTTTATACCATGGATAAGCAGCCCCTCAATTTTATACCCTCCTATTATAAGATTATATTTTTTTGAATAACTTCACCCTCTACCAATTTCCTGACTGATAGATAGCATCAAAAAACATGTGGTTTCTTTGTATACTCTGTAGTACAAAAGGCATCTTTGTATACTCAGTGTTCGGGAAAAAAATATTCACTGTGGAGGAATGATTTTTGAGCATTGCTTTGGCTAAAAAGCCTGAAGCGGTTAAAATGCCTGAAGTAATGCTCAAAAATCTAGTGATTATTTGCTTTTCGAACTCTGACAATTGTACTTGCAGTGGTCCTCCTATGGATGAGTAATTTTTGAGCATAGCTCCAGGCTACAAACCTTGAAACTGCTCAAAAATAATTCCTCCATGTTGATTATTTATTCTTATTAGGAGCATTCAAGCCTGAATATAACTGCCGGACATCACCTGTGGATGAGTGTTTTTTTACTATAGTGTTCAGCTTTTAAGCTGAACAATATACTTATACTCAAAAAACGCTCCTCCACAGGTGATGTCCGGCAGTCATATTTAGGCGTGCCATTGTTGATCAAGAAAATTTATTTTATTTCAGTTTTATTAATGAACGAAATCGTAAAAAGAATGTATATGATGCTGAAAAAGCTGCTATAGTAAGTCAAAATTCGCTACGATGGCCAACAGAATACATTTCATTGGTAGAAGTTGACGTCATATAAGTGAATGAGCTTGCCATAGAGGATATATAACTTATCATTGAACCTTGATGTTGAAACTTTCCAAAAGATGATTCAACATTTAATTAACATAAAGACAACGCATTGTTTGAAATAAGAACATATAATCACCGTGGAGGGGATTTGCCTGAAGCAATGCTCAAAAATTGCTTCTACATAGTGATTATTTGCTCTTAATTCAAAAACTGTATTCAACATGTTATAAACACGTTATAAAAAATATATTTGTTTGTGATAAAGTTTTTATACCACCTGTCACAAGTTTGGCTGCTAAGGGGAAAATTATCCCTTGTTACATTTGTGTTACTCTCATTTGACTTTGGCTAAAAACATCTACGAGGAAGAGTGTCTACAATTTACAAGATGATTGATCTTCCCCATAGATGTTATTCTTTCTTATTAAACATCTGAATATTTTTTACAGGAAGAAGGTATTTTGGACAAAAATAAAGTAGACGATCCTTTTACAAGACGAAAAACAAAACCAAGAATGTTCACAAAGGTAAATCAAGACATCAACTGCTGTGGAGGAATGATTTTTTGGTATAGCTACAGCCTGAAACTATGCTAAAAAATCCCTCCTCCACTGTTATTGGCTTTTTTGACTGGTGTAGCCCTAGGGGAGGGGAGCCTAAAGTGCCCAAAGCCTTATTATAGTAAAAAATGCTGTAAATTGACTGTGGCTTTTATTTCTAAACCACTAACACTAATAGCATGAAACTTATAGAAAACCTCAAAATAAACACTTTAGCAAAAAAAAATTGACTTAATGACGTCACTTGCACCAGCTATGACGTCATCAATATTGTAAAATTTTGTAAAATGTCTGTGGTCTCTTATTTCCGAACCACTAATACTTATGGCGGAAAACTTGATACACTTATAGAAAAACTTGGCATATTTTCTTTTTTACTTAATGACGTCATTAGTACCTCCTATGACGTCTTCAGAGCACTGATGTTGTGAATTAGTTCTGGAAATATGAGCAAATAATCAATGTGAATGAGTGAGTTGGTGCATAGCTTCAGAGTAAACACACTAGAAACATTTCCCCAGTAGGCAAAAGTTGTTCAGTAGAAGAGGCTAGAACGCAGTAAAAGAGGCTAGAACGGCGTCTTACTTTGGACAAGTTTTTACTAAATTTACTTCCCACCGATTTCATGCTAAACTAGAATGGCGAAAAAAAATTCTTAATTTTCTAAATACACCGTCATTTTATAACAATGTGCGCAGCAAAGTAAAATTTTAAACTTTTGTATAATTTTAGGCAAGTGGTCCGACAGACGCCACTCAGGTATGAGTTAAATGCAGTGGTTGAAATAAAAGCAACTAATCACTGTGGAGGAGTGATTTTTGAGCAGCTTTAAGCTGAACAGCCCGAAGCTTTACCCAAAATTAACTCCTCCACAGTGATTAGTTGCTCTTGTTTCGATCATACCAATGTACACGCAACGTCTTATCAACGTTGAAAAGACCTTGTTGTGACGTCGTGGCGTCAAAACAACGTCTTTTCAACATTAATAAGACGCCGCGTGCTGACAGGGATCAGTTTTATAGTTTTATAATTCTAAGCTACCTACATCCTTGTTAATGAATGAAATTACAAATTAAGTCTACAGATGTTTTATATGTGTATTTCGTCTTGTGAAAGGGGATAAATCTATAGAATCAAGCCTCAAAATAACTGGCAGATATCTCCTATGGATGAGCGTTATTTGGGTTGAGTTTCAGCTGTCTAGCTAAAAACTCTATTCAAAGACGCTCTTCCACAGACGATGTCCGTCGGTTACCTCAAGGCTTGAGAAGTATGATATCTCACTTTTGGTTGGTTTCTAGCTTTTCAAGACTGAAATAACTATTGGACAACACCTCTGGAGGAGTGTTGTTGAGGCTCTTCCACAGGTGATATTCTCCGGTTATCTTGAGGCTTCAATATCGTTGATTTCTCTCACAGAATTTCACAATGTTGTGTGCACAGACTTTTGTATGTATATATAGATATTCTATCAAGTCTGAACATAACTGCTGGCTATCACCTGTGGAGGTGTGTTTTTTTTAAGTATAGATTTCACTCAAAAAACACTCCTGCACAGGCAATATCCGGCAGTTGTTTTCAGGATCAGGCCTTTCTATGTCACATGTTCTTGTTCTGGACTCTATGTTGAATATATAAGTACCCAGTGAACAAAAAACTTGTTCAAAGTTAGCAGTAAAGAGTTCGTTCGACGTTGTTCTAGCGTCTTCACTGCGGACTTTGAACAGGTTTTTTACACATTGGATGAGTGTTTACTATGGTGGGCTTCTAGTGTTTGATTTTTAATAAAATTACGAAATTTATTGAATGATGGAAGCCAGAAAACAACTATGGAGGAGTTGTATCTAAGTATAGTTATTAAGTTGCAAAGCTGAAAACGATACTCCAAAACACTTCTCCACAGGTGACGTCCAACGTAAATTTTCAGGTTTGCTGAAGGAAAATAATTTCGAAAAATTCTATGTACCCTCTCGATAAAACGAACCCTGAAGGAAAACGAATACAGGTTCATTATGTCGAACCTAAAGGCCATTAAAAGTCTAAGGAGTTAAAAAAAACAGTGAGTATTAGAATTGAAATTAAGTGGGAATTTTTCTGTGGGCATCTTTTACAGAGTTTGTGAAACTGTAAACCCTTTGATTTCTCAATGTGAATGATTTTTTTGTTTTAAGGGACATAAAAATTGGTTCGTTTTTTAAACGAAATTATATGAAAGATTCGTTGTACAGAGAGTTTTTATAAGGAGTTTGTTAACAAAAATCGGTAAAAAGCAATGAGTTCGTTATACTGAGGTATTATATTTCTTTGCAATAGGTAACAGAAGAAACTCCTATAGACTCCGAAGATGCTAACAATATTGAACCTGTACATCCATCGGTTGGTACATCTTTCTTTCTCTTTTTCTTTATAGCTGGTATTTCTTTTTTATTTAACATGAAAGATTACAAAATTGTTTTACCTGCGGAGAAGAGAACTGAGTCAGCTATCATGCGTTTGGGATTGGTTTTTTTGTTACGAAGAAGCCAATCAGCTGCCAGATCGTTAACACCCACCTTTTCAGTATACATGTTCATATTTTCTTTAGGATTTGAATATTTTATTATTTGATTCCGAACTTTCTACGTCACAAGCACCAGCACATACGTTATCAGAGGATGCTGATCTATTCTCTGCGCATGATTTTGATGTTCACATCGATGTAGCAATTCCAGGTATTAATATTTTCAGAAAGGAATACTCAGCTTCATATTGAAAACTGAATCAATTGGAGTTTACTAGCTACTACCTCGTTTTCATACGCGTTTCTTTATGTAAGCAACAGATTTATAAGTAACAGAATCAAAACCGCGAAAATTTGAGGCGCGAAAAAAATATTAAGAGAGAACTTCTTTCCTCCTACCGCAAAGCTATGGAACTCTTTGCCCCATGATTTGTTTTCGTCTTTAATGGCGATGTATTAACACAATGTAAATATATCTCTATAACTACAGCAAATTCTGAATAGGATATCTTAATGGGTCAAATTAAATATGATACTTTTATAATAACTCTATAGATATATTTTTATAGAACGTTTTTCTGTATATTTCAAATTTCGTTCACATTCTCTCTTTTTGTGACCCTTTTTGTAACCCTCAATTCAGTGGCCTTATGACCTTGTTTTGCGCGACCAACAATAAAAAAATATATATGTGAACTATTTACAATCATTCCATCAGGTTTTAAAGAACATTGTTATAAGATTGATAAAAACCTGATCGCCACAGTGTGAACGCAGCTTTATCACCTGTGGAGGAGTGTTTCATAAGTATAGCTTTCTGCTTCAATGCTGGAAACTATACTCACAAACTTTTCTTCATAGGTGATGTCTGGCCGTTATGGAAGTCATTGTATTAGTAGAAATTGACGTCACGCCGTCTGTAATGTCGATTTCTACCAATGGAATGTCGTCTTATGGCTTTCGCCGCGAATTCTTTGCCTTGTGGAAATCAATTCTAATTACATATTTTTGAATTTAGAATCTAGAACGATGTCGCTAACACCCAAACCAATGGTTAATCATCGCGAAACTGTATCTAGACGTTCCTTGAATCTTGACGAGTATAAGAAAAGAAAGGGCTTAATGTGATATTCATTGGCTGGTGGAAAACAAACACCTCCCATGTGTATTTAGACTAACAGCCATTAAGTGTATGCAAGATATGGAAGTAAGATCCTGTATTTACGACGATTTATTTGGTTGAAGACAGTCAATAAACGCTCCCTGTAGGCATAAAACTACGTCGTGATTATGTTTCAATGTTAATCTAACGTCATGTGCCTGTAGGGTTGTTGTAATGGCGTCGTATTGATGTGATGCAGTAAATAATAATAACAATAGTTTTCACCTGATATCTTGGAAAATTTGAGCTTACGCAATTTTATGAGCATTTACTACTTTTTTAAATAATATCATCTACAATCCTGGAAATAAAATATGAGACATTTTACAAATTTCACAAGTAAAACCAAAATGCGGAAACGACCACGAGAAGTCCCTGGAGATTTATCGAGTAGACTTGATATCTTAGGAGTTTTTCCAAACTCGACGAATTCTGTTGTTCACAGCAACATAGTACCCACGTTTTTTCCAGGATTGTATATTGTGTATAATATTATCTATCGAGCTCACACTTGATTGTTAAACAAAGACACAAGGATAAATTCTCAGTGGGCTTGTTTCAAGTCCACAGTAAACCCAGCCGACAAAAACCTGTTCAAAGTCAGCAAAATAACGCTACAACAACGTTCTGTGAACGGTGCTCTAACGTTATTTTGCTGACTTTGAACAGGTTTTTGCCCACTGGGTTACTTAGCATTTGTTCAAATTTTGACAACCTCGTGCCTAGGTTTTTTCCATTGTTATTAACCAGATAAATCTGCTTTTCTACGACCACTTGTGCTTTATAGCACAGTAGATTAGAGAGTCGGTTTTGCAGCCAAATTACGAGTGTAACTCTGTCATGTTTCAACTCACACCACACTCCGATCATGCTGGCTACAAAACCGACTCTCTAATCTACTATGCTATAAAGCACAAGTGGTCGTATATAGGATCCATATTAACGGATCCAGGCCCTCTAGGTAATCTACAGATGCGGTTGTCTGTAAGGTACATTACCTTTGAAACCGAAATCAGCAAATAATAATAGTAATAGTATATCATAAATCATGTCTAGAGAAAATTTATAACACCGCTTTCATGCAATTCTTCATTGCAAATATCGTGAACTGGGACCAAGTCGCGAGTATTAATGTATAAGTAGAATCTCGATAACTTTTGGTCCCTTTAACTATGTATTAAATACTTCGCGTAAAGGCCGTTTTCCATTAGCGGAAAATTCCGCGTGGAATGCAAATGAAGACATTCCATTGGTAGAAATTGTCGTCACACGTCAATTTCTACC
>JAULBZ010006697.1:0-12138 GCA_032360805.1 Neoturris breviconis | reverse complement strand
TATAAGCTGGAGATTCGCCTTAAGACGTTGTTTTAATGTTGAAACTCCCGGATATGTTATTACAGACTACTTGAATTTTGTAAACAACAAACTGTCGGTCTGAAAGGTTAAGCAAACAAAATAATTTTTTGCACCGTGTAAACGAAAGTAAAAATCTTGCTTTTGATAGAAGCTAATGTAAAATACGCTGTTTATGCTGTATTTTCCACTAAGCGAATTCGTTTGCTCCAGTTCTAAATGAAGCCTTTACATTGGTTGAAAGTGACGTCACCTGTCGCCTTTAAAGCTTCATTTGTTTGAAAATATAAAGTTGTAAGAAATTCGTCCGCTGTTTTTGGAAGTTCCAATCCTGGGTGACATGAGACATGATTGCTTCGGAGTTCGTATGGCATTAGTTCATTTTATCACTGATTACCTTTGGAGACGAAAATTGAATGTAAAAAAAATATACAATGTTATATAAAGAGAGCGGATTTAGGACCCCCGGTAGCCATGCTATATGGCATTTCTGCGTCGTGTTACTGCATGCATTCGCATACTAAAATATATTATGTCCAATTTCAAAGATATACCATTATCGAGATAATAGATAAATCACTGTCAAAAGCAAACAAAATCACACGATGATGACCTGCCGCTTAACATGGAGAAACAATGGATATGACTCAATATATTGTCACAGGGTGTTTGCTGTCTTAAGGTTTCACCATTGTAATACTTAAATATACATGATATTGTGTTGAATAAAATTGTAAAAATCATTTATTATTGTTAAATATGAAATGATAAATAAATAAGCGAGTTAAAAAGAAATACGCGAATAAAACAATCTATACGATAGAATATGATACGAGAAACACTAACGCAGCTCCGTGTATCCCCGTACATCCAGCGTTTATTCGCCGTATATTGCGAGTAATGACATTATAGAGTCAAATATGAATATGTACATACTGACCAGCTGTTATTTAAACTGTACAATAATAATAATAATAATCACTTACCGATAATCTTTCCAAAGATACAGCACGTCAACAAAATGGACTTTATCATCATGTCTTGCATACTGAAATATGGCATTATAGTTTTTTTGTCAATAAAATGTGTCAGTAAAATTCTATATATAATAATTTTAAGTCTTATTCCAAGTTAATGGTGCGAGACTTTCTTAATAAGAACGGGTTTCTTATTAGTAGCTAGTGCAAATATGTCAGTGAGCATCACATTGCTTCAAATAAATAAGTACCTATATGTAGCATAAATAGCGACAATTTCCTTTTTTTAAATAATCCACTTAAAACAAATTTTCTAATATTTTTGCTAGCTTTGTGATAAGATCGTACTAACGTCTTCTCTATCCATTTGCAACAATCTATAGTGTATCAAAACATGTGTCCAAAACTTTTATACTTTCTGAAATTTATACTAATTAATTTCACGTAATAATCTTTTAAAAGAAAAATATTTTTGAAACACAAATTATCAAACTTTATGTCTTGCAAGCCGTGATTCGATTATGAATTCCACCAATGCCGTCTAAGTACCGTACGGTTCGCGTGCTCGGTACCAAATACGCCTAATATCAACTATGCACACAACTTTATATTTAAAGCTCGGATAATAATATGTCTCATGCAATAATAGTCGTATCAATATTGTAACCGCAAACTACATGAAATATATAACACCCGTACTCTTCAAAAACGACAACGACATTTATTTTGTGTTGATTTATGTCATTGTTTTAAAATATCACAGTCTGAGACAGTCAAAGAAAAATAAAACATAGGTTTTCCCATATGTTTGTATATCAACAAAAAAAAAGTTTTCAGTCATAACACTTTGAGATCATTAAATAAAATTTAAAAATAAAATCGTCCGATAACTCTACGATCGTGTACCGTGTAGGAAATAGTTAAGAGATTGGTAAAACGAAGCATAATATGTTGTCTCGTTTATTACAATTTCTTTCTTAATCGATTGATTTAGAACATGATTCCAGATATCCATTTACCAGTCATGGGCATATTTGTTCTTTATATTTGTAAGTTTTAATAAACTCCCTGCACAAAAATGGAAAGCTTAACTTTGAGCAGCCAACGCCTCGTTTTCATGTATTTGTGAATATACCTCATATTGAATATAAAGAAATTGTTGAACCTCTTAAGGTTGATTTTCATTGGTATAATGCCATGTGTGATGTCAATTTCTTCCAATGGAATGTCTTTTTTTGGCTTTCGCGCCGAATATTTCTTGATGACATAAGCAAAAACATACTAAATATTGGTGTTTATTAAAATTTAATTTCTAAAAGAAAAGCGTTCAAATGGAAAAAGTTACAACTTCTTAATCCTTATTGGTTCTTTTCAACTAAGCAGGATGTCTGGTATAGGTCATTTATGTACTGAGGTCCTACTATGAGAAGAAACCATTAAGGTTGATTTCAAAGAAACGAAAAAATCGCCGCGAAAGCCAAAAATGAAAATCCCATTGGTTTGGTAGAAATTGACGTTACACATGCTCTCATTGGTAGGAATTGACGTTACACATGCTCTCGTTGGTAGAAATTGACGTTACACATGCTCTCATTTTGAATAATCTGAGTTAGATTTCCAAAATAAAATCACTCAAATAATATGCGTTAATGGAAATTTTGTCTCTAATCTGCAGATGGAATCTGGAATAGGAGCAAATTTCTATAATAAACATGATGATAACAATAGTACTTTACTATCGCTAACTTCAGGGTTTTTGTAGGAAAGTTTCTCAAAATTAATAAGCGTCCACCCGCTTTTTGATACTGCAGAACAGGCTGAATATGAATTCTACCAATGGGATTTTCATTAACAAAATATTTAGTGACGCAATTTCGGCATGCAGAAGAGCCCTTACAACTATCTTGCAATTGATTGGCATCTTCATAGCAAGGGAACCAATCAATTCCTAGCTCCTTTTCATAAAATTTCACAATCCTCGCACAAACGTTTTCTCTTGTCGTACAAAGAGTTGATTAAATTGTTCGTTGACACTGAGAACACCTAAGGGCTTATATCATCTGAGTATCATTAGAAAATTAACCTTGCACATCATGTTTTCAAAATAAGAACTTAAGGCACCTAATAAGCTAAAGATAAGTCAATAAGTAAATAAGAAATGGTAGAATAATAAACAATAGGAAGTGTTGATTATTCGATATTATTCTAACTTAAAATTAAACTAACAAAATGATTTTTAGAATAAATCGTAGACATAAGCTGTACATACATACATACATACATGGAAACGTTAATTTGGGACCATGCGCACGCGTCTAAAGAGAAAGGAGTGTCCGATACGTAGAAAGTTGCTTATAGGAGATTAGGCTAGAGTTTCTAGAGCATCCTTTACTCTATTTCTATCTCAGGCGCGAGATAAATCATAATCATAATTCGGGGCAATAAAACATAGTGTCCGATATGATCGGGTCCGGGGTTTTCTCGCCGGGTCCGTTCTTTTGTTCCATATTTATATCTTTATGATGTTAACCAAAGGAAGGTTTATTTCTAACATAACCCCCTGAAGTATTAGTAAACAATATTTATTATCAGGCTATGACCGCCGCAAAAATAGTTAACACCAAATCTTTCTATTATTCGTTATTCTAGCGTCTTTACTGTGTTATTCTAGCGTCTTTACTGTGTTATTCTAGCGTCTTTACTGTGGAATTTGGGTAAGTAGGGCGTATGTATGTCTATTTAATGAATAAATCTATTGTTCAAACTCGTCCCAAACGCCTTTTGAATTTTTCTCTGGGCCAAACATAAATAAGCGTTGGAGACGAGCTTGCCTATTATACTTTTATTTCGACCACCGTTCAGAAATTGATGATTGACTTTTTACAAACACGTGCAAACGAGGCGTTCGCTGCTCAAAGTAGAACTTGATGCAATGCAATAACTTTTTTTTTGTGCACTGCACTGAAAGTTTTAAATTTTACGCGTCCTCCACCCTTAGCGATTTTATATTGTTGATACTCTACATTATACAGTCCCAATTATATCCACCGAATCCCGAATATAACCATATAAGGAGTGTGTATGGTCGTATACAGAAATAGTCTTCGCGATGTGGATGTTACAACAGCGGCGATTATCCAATCTTTTTAAATAAATCATGCAGGTATGGAAGAATAATCTCTCTCAAAAAAAACAGACTCTGAAGATATTACTCGTACGTACTTGATACGGGTATAAGAATTAGTTAACCAGCAACCCCTCACGTAAATTATGAGACTTTTTAAGAATTTTAGTAAACAATACACATCACAAGTAAATCGTAATTGCTGAAAATGACCACTAGAAGTCCTTAGAGATTTGTCGAGTAGGACTTTTTTGTAAACTCGACAAATTCTGTTGCTTCTAGCAGCCTAATACCTAAGCTATTGGTATCTTTATGCAAATTTTCGTGCAGTTCGTTCTGCCAATCATAATTTAAGTATTTTTGTTTAATTTTTGTCGAAGTTTTGCACAAATTTCACCTTGTCTCAAATATTTATGTGAAGGATTGATGGATTGCATAATGAAGTACTTGGCAAATATCAGTAATTCAAAAAACAGCAGTATATAACAGACGTAAACAGTGTATGTTTAAAACATATCACAATTTATCGAACGACCGCCTGCTTTAGTGGGAAAATTAACTTAGATAACAATCGATTCACTCGTAGTAAAAATAAAAATAAAATAAAAATAAAAGAGTAATCCCGGTGAGTAAAAAAAATAAAAAAATAAAAGAATAATCCCGGTGGGCGATGACTTCGAAACTTCTAGAACAATGTTGTTCTACACCACAAGTAAAACATAAATGCAGAAAACGACTACAAGAAAGTCCCTATAGATTTATCTTGGTGAATTATGAATTATGTTATTAGGTCTTTTTGTAAATTTCGTACTGTTTAACCTGATCATCAGATTTTGATGGTTTCTGTCTAAGTTGAAATTGCAAATATTTGCATATATTTCACTTCCTCTTAAATATTTTCGTTGGGGACTGTAGTTAACACATGCAGATTTTGAGAATTTTTTTTAAATTTTAAATTTTCTCAACATGGTGACCACTGTCCTGGAATGTCCGGAATTATCTTGGAATTTAGAATGTGTCCTGGTTACATAAGCTGAAAATATCCTGGACTTTTTTATATTGAGGCATCAATATTATTTTAGACGTAAATGCTATTTATTGTTTGTAGCAACCTAGTACCCAGAATTTGGAACAGATTCGAATTTCTGTGCTGTTTGACTTGCTAATCAGGTTTCAAGGCTTTCTGTCTTAGTTGAAATTCTAAATTTTTGTGCAAATTTCACTTTGTCTCAAACATTTTGGTGGGTGATTGTAGGGCAAAAATACCCTACCCTGCGGTTTTTTATTTAAAACATAAAACACTGAAATTTTACGATACCTATTACAAACGTTTTTGTCAGAATTTTTTTTTGGTGGTCGTTGCAGGGGTCCTGTGACCACGCCCATTTCTGAACGATGTAGTCGAAACAAATTGTTTTTTAGTGTCAAAATCCATAGTATATATGAAATAGCATATTTTTGCAATCAATATCTTGTTATTAATGTCTTCATTCTTTTATCATCATTTCCGCTAAATTTGGGCGCAATAACATATCAGACACGTGAAAATACAATTTTATATTGTTTTCAAGGAATTCTATTGTTCTAAAGACAATAGTATGTCACTGGTCTATTGTCTAATATATTTTTACATTTTTGAATTAGGTTTGATAAGAACATTATCTGTACCAATTTTTATTAAGAAATTCAAATTAGTTTAGAAGTTAAGGGGGAAGGGCATTTTTGACCCCCTCCCCCCCTAAACGACCCCAGATAATATAGGGTTAAGGCGAATCTCCACTACGGGAATTCGTTCACACGAATTCTAAATGAAATCTGACAGGTGACGTCGCTTTCAACCAATGAAATGGCTTCATTTAAACGGTCTTCCAAGGAGCTCTAAATGAGATTCATCTTAAAAGAGCTTGCAATTAATTGGTTTCTTCGGTACGAAGAAACGAATCAAATGCAAGATCTGTCTTAGAATTCGCGAGAACGAATTCGCGTAGAAATGTTTGTTAATCGGAAGTAAGATATCATAATTACATTAGTGGTAAAATTAACTTTAAAAACAATCGAACCACGCGAAGGAAGGCAAATATGAATGGTATTTTCTTTCGCCATAAAACAAGTCGGGTTACCGAGAAGTAGTTGAAAACGACGAGCTTGTGGTTACAAATGGTCAGTTTAGGACATTCCCGAGAGCGGTCAATGTATCATATATCCTGGTTAATGCTTTATAGATCTTCATAGTCACATGAACGTTTGATGTCTAATAATCAATACCACGGAGTGATTTTGAAGCATAGTTTCAGAAACACTCACTCCTCCGCAGTGCTTATTTCGATCACTTGGCAGACCTATTATACTTATCACGTAGTCATTAAATTATTGTCTGGTTAGAAATATATTCGAAATAAGTTAGTTCTTTCTAAAGTTACATTCTCCAGTTACCAAAACTTGTTTTAAGTCCGCAGTAAAGGCGCTAAAACAACGTTTTCGTTGTTCTAGCGCCTTTACTGCGTACTTTGAACAAGTTTTTGTAGACTGGATCCAACCTCAAGCTTGTATTATTATAATATTCAATTTAAGACCAAGAGCACTGGGGATAAGTCTCGAACACCCAAATGACTAGAGAAGATTCGTTCCAAAGGGAATATTTGAGATAATGTGAACTGATTTTAACAAATTATGTAAACGTGAATTTTCACTAGGCGAACTTGTTCGCTCCAATTCTAAATAAAGCCATTACATTGGTTGTAAGCAACGTCACGTGGCAGGTCACTTTTAACTAATGTGTATGGCTTCATTTAGCTTTTATTTCTGCTTCCGTTTCTACCAATCAAATGTCTTCTTTTGGCATTCTCACGAAATCAGCCTTTAGTAGCTTCCCTTTTCCCTTCATGAAGTTGGCAATAATTTTACTGCTTTCGCATATAAAGTATTTCTGAGCCCATGTAAACGTTGCTTTTAGGCTACGAACAAGAAATTACTATAACTGGCTAATTACCAGGCAAAAACCTGTTCAAAGTCAGCAAAGGAACGCTAGAATAACGTTTAAAGAACGTTGTTTTAACGTTATTTTGCTGACTTTGAACATGTCTGGGAACCCTTTTATCCTTTGACGAAATCATCGGATGTAGCAGAAAGAAGGACTGGGATCGAAGTTTGTGGGTTTCGTGTGTCAATTACACAAAATCTGATTTAATCTTCATTGATATAACATTGCAAGGGGGTTTCGTTTAACAGAATTATGCCAGGGTGTTCCCCTCGTTATTATTATGCCAGGGTGTTCCTCTTAGATAGAAAAAAGTTTAAGACAAGACACAGACATGACGGCAAGTACAAAGAAATATATGACATGTAACAAAAGAAAAAACAAACTTTGTGTCATATTCGCAGTACGATAGGATATTTTAAATACAATACAATGAGAAGAAAAATTGATTACATATTTGAAGCAGATATTTTCATAGATTAAGTATAATATGTTATGGTGCGCTCTCTTACGAGTAAATGTCAACCCATCCTACAGAGAAGAAAACACGAAAACATGTAACGTTACATCACGATCGTGTATAAATACATGCAAAGTTATTTTTAGAGCAATGACAAACATATTTGAATAGGGAGCTACAACCAAGTGGGGGAAAACTTGTTCGTCGTTTGATTTTATTCTAGCGTCTTTACTGCTGACTTTGAACAAGTCTGGTAATTTCAGTTCTCAAAATTAGAACAGATAATACAGTGTTAAAAATAAGAGCAAATAATCACTGTGGAGGAGTAATTGTTGAGCATTTCAGCCTGAAGCAATGCTTAAAAATCTCTCCTCCACAGTGATTATTTATTCTTATTTCGAACGCTGCAATAAGCATGACAGAGTGAACGTTTACATATCTTGAAGCTATAATCCTAAGTCACTCCTTCACAGGTAAAATCAATGACACATCATTGTCAATGTAAGCAACGACCGTCCCGATAGATATATCAATTTATATTTCACTAGTAAAATCTAACACGGCCAAACTGTCATTGAAATAAGTTCCAAACGAGAAACAATTTCCACCACCACCAATGATGACAACTTTGCTTTCGTTTTGTAGAATACTACAATGATTATGTAACATCAGAGGTCTCTCAGGATCAGGTTGCTATAAAACAAACAAACATGAGTTATGAAATGCTTTTCAGTAATTTACTCAATTTTTTACTGGGAGAAATTATGGCGCTTTGATGAGCTAAAAATATGTTTTTAGTTTCAACCGCGAAATATCTTAGTTAGCGTTAATCGCTAAAATAAGCTGTATTTCTTCATAAAATGATATCTCACTCAATGCGGGAGTGAGATTTCCTTTCATGTTTAGCCGCGAAAATAAATCCGCCTTGTAAAATTATCTATTGCTCCAACCGCGAATATAAATCTTCGCAAAAAAAATAATATTATTTTGTGATAGGGCATTAACGAGGCAAAAAATTGTGCTCCAAACTGAATTCCTGAAGCATTGTGTTAGTTTTCGCATCATAGTTCCTCGATTGGCAAGAGCAGTTACAGGCCATGTAATTTCGTTGCAAGGTGCAAGCATATTCAGTTAAATTCATGTACTATTTATCACCAACAGTATACAATATTTCGTATAGACTTTTTCACAAAACAATGAAAACGAAGCGTTCGTTTCTCAAAAGTAGAACTTGTTACAATGCAATAACTTACTTTTTGTGAAGTGACTGGAAGTATTTAGGTGGGCAAAAACATGTTCAAAGTCCGCAGTAAAGACGCTATAACAACGTCTACGACGCTGTTCTAGCCCCTTAACTGCTGACTTTGAACAAGTTTTTGCCTACTGGGATTTTTCTCCTCAGACTATCTTAGTTTTATTTTTTTACACATTTAACACATTTCAGCTAAATACAGTGGAAAATTTCTTGGGTGCAGTTTTAACGTCCTGTGGGTGAATTAAATTTTTATGGTCGCGGTTTTTTTGTTTTTAATCATTCCACCTCTCAAGTCCGATGAGGGAGTAGTTTATTTATCCTATCCAGATCTTAAACCTTTACAATGATGGGTGACACAACCCTCAACCTACCCTATTCATCCCAGAACATAGCCGCAACCACTATACAGGGAACAGATAGGCAGCAGTACCACCAGGGACGTGGCTCGAAATTTTCACCCAAGGGGGAACCTCCGGATCATAAGCTCAACTACTTAACCACTGAACCACTACTGCTTAATTAGAAGGAGGCAATAAATTACAATTTCATATATAATTGTTTTCCTTCATACATAGAGCATGTACTAAATTTTGATAAATAGGTGTCAATGTCATCTTCAACAGATTAAACGCCCAATTGACGTCTTCTATTCATTCCCGTTCATCCCCTTAAGTAGGAGCGTTAATTCGAAAATTTACAGTATTTATATACACCTTTTGGTGAGCATTATACGTTTAGCTTTTTGGGCCGAACAGAATATTTGGGGGAAACAGAATTAATATATCTGAATTGGTGCTGTGTTCTGTGTGATGGTCTCTTGAAAAGTGCATCTCTTTAAGCCACTGGGGTGTCAGGTGACGCCGTTTTCAACTAATGTAATGGCTTCATTTAGAATTCGCGCGAATAAATTTGCATAGAATATTTTAAACACCCCCTAGAGAAATAAAAAAATGACTTTCTTTTCTAGGATACGTGATACGCAGTTATGTATTGTATAATTATATTGATGTTAAATCAACCACGTGTTATAAAAATAATCATCCTTTTTAATTACATTTGACCACTTTTTACTTATTTTGGTAGCAATCAAACACATCATTAATTTAATCACGTACGCTGCAAACAATAGGCGTCGGAGAAACGTGCGCCAAAGCGACGCTTCGACGTTAATCGGACGTTGTGTGTCACGCGCCAAATAGACTGTGTAAAAAGATACAACTCGTTATGTCGTGTAAGTTGACTGCATCTGTTAGTCTTGCTAAAACCAGCAAAGCGACAAACAAGAAAGAACGTATAAATTCATATAACTGACATAATTTCAAGGTGGAGTGACCACCCGTTTTTTTAAAAAAAACTCTATCTGCGTATCTGCGCACACTTTCTAGTAATACTGTTGAAACAATGGGTAAAAAAAATGGTCAAAGTCTGCAAGACGCTCATTTACTTCTGACTTTGAAAAGGATTTTGTCCATTGGGGAAACAGTACAATATTGCAGTTGTCATCAGTGATATCTAACTGCGCCTCTGTGTTGTACAAGTTTCTATAACATCCTAAGTACTTTAATAAATTTCAAGGTTTTAGACTTTTTTTTAAAATTCAGATATTTTATGCCCGTGAAATATCAGTTTTTATCGAGTCGCGAAAGTTAGTAAACGTAAAATTTATATTTTTTCCTGATTTAACATGAAATTGAAATTTAATAGATCTATATTTACAAATACATGAAAACTATTGGCTATTCAAATTAGAGCTTGATGCAATGCGTTAACTTCCTTTTTGTGCAGTGCAGTCTATGCAGCCTCCATTTTCTGATTCCGTTCATCCTGATAACCGTAGTAACCGGAAGTTTAATGTCCTCAGGGCATCCACATCAGTTAGCAGTTTTTCCTCCCATCCGACTGTCAACTAAGTTAACTCACCGCTATAAATACGTGGAAGCATTGCTGTCTAACTTGCCCTAGGTCGGCATGCGGTCAGTCGATGGCTCCCGAAAGTGTAACAAAATTGTCAAAACTTGGTCCCTAGGTGACGAAAGTGTAACAAGACTAGCTGATGGGCTGAGTACGCTGCATTTAAAAGCGAATCGGAGTAGAGTATCGGTTCCAGTTTCTGTCGCGGGATTCGAAACCCGACCGCACTGGTGAAAACCGAAGGTGCATACCGCAGTATTTCATTTTCACACTATCGATAATGTAATTCAACGAAGATCTAGGCCATTGTTACTTTTATTTCCCATTTTCTGTTACTTTCACGTTTATTATATTATTTATGAACTTACAATATTTTTTAAGCAACAGTTTGGTCTTAAAAAATATAGGCGCCGGCTTCTACATATCTTAAAATATATATTGTGTTTGAAAATTAAGTTGGAGACTAACGAAATATATTTAGACCGCATTCAAAATGTTTTAAAGGAAGAAAGACGAGGTCAAATAACCATGGAAAATAAACGACCTTTTTTTAAAAAAAATAGAAAGAATTTGCAGGTACTAAAAAATAGAAAAAAGGAAAATAATCTGAAAATAAATACAAGCAAAATTAAAAAATTGCTTATTTTTCTATGTTTCCAACAACATTGTCTAAATTTGGTTCTTAGGTGACGAAAGTGTAACAAAATTATCAAAACCTGGTCCCTAGGTGACGAAAATGTAACAAAACTTGCTCCCTATGTGACAAAAGTGTAACAAAACGTGGTCCCTAGGGGACGAAAATGTAACAAAACTTGCTCTCTATGTAGAAAAACTTGCTCCCTAGATGACGAGAGTGTAACAAAACTAGCTTCCTAGGGGATGAAAATGTAACAAATCACCATGCCTTACCTTTTTGTACTATCCTACTCTTTATAGGTGCACAAAAAGAAAGTTATTGCATTACATCAAGTTCAAGTTTGAGCAGCCAACGCCTCATTTTCATGTATTTGTGGATAGGTCTATTACAACGTTGAAGCTGTCAAAAATACCGTTGAAGGAGGAAAAATATTCACTTTCAAGGTGCGCTTATTTAGGGGCGGCACTTATTCGAGGCACTTATTACAAAATATCTATCTAAAGAGGGGCGCTTATATTCAAGGGAGACGCTTATTTATTGAAATACAGTGCACAAAATATAAGTATCAAAACATAAAATATTATGTACAAACATGGGCTGTTTGTTGCGATTTTTTTTTATTTTCGCGGAGCGAACTTGAAAGGTACCGACGGACCGTATTTTATCGTCGTGAAAGGGAACAGAATTGTAAACATGACAGGGCTGCTGTAAACTGTGATTTTCTTGCTGGAGATGAACTAGATTCTTTATTTATCGCCATAGAACAGGAGTTACTTGAG
>JAULBZ010006696.1:0-12139 GCA_032360805.1 Neoturris breviconis | reverse complement strand
ATGGTTGAGTAAAACACTGTCATTTTGGTTGTCCAACGCGTTAACTTGAACTATGAAATAAGCGACGTTACTGCAGAAGAGGAGTTATGCGCATAGCTTCAGGTTACAAAAAACTTGAAGTTATGTTTTATTTCGACCACTGTTTCGGCACTCGTACAAGAAGAAGGATTAGCCTTACCACAGGAATCCAATCATCTTGAATTTTTTCATGAAATAAATGAGCATCTTTATTTGCCGCAACAAATCCAACAATTTCATCATTTACTTCAACAACAAATATATGTTCCGAAGAAAGCTCAATAAAACAACCAAGCAAACTAAAAAGATATAACCAGGGGAAGAGTGCTGAATCAATGATCTTGCAAATGATAGGTTTCTTCGTGCCGAAGAAACCAATCAATTGCAAGCTCATTGACTTAACACTCTTCATCATAGATTTGCTGATTCATATTTAATGTAGCATTTAGACATCAGACATGCCACTCACCATTATGATAGGTCTGAAAACACAGCTACATGATGATATTTTGGTACTTTAGTGTAGTCCCAAGCGGGAAAAATAGATCTAAATTACACTCAGAGGCAGGAATTCAGGCCAAACCAGAAAGAGTAGCATGTCCGACAGATGCACTCAGACAATGACCATTTTGTAGAGAAAAAAAAGTCCAAAGAACTGCACGATTCTTGGCAAACAACCTTTTGCACAGATGTATTTTTAGACCCCTGGTATTTAACAGTTTTTGCCCGACCACTGGGTACAAATATTTCATAGAGATTTTTGGTTCCCTAAAGATCATACTGATTGCTTACAACTTTAATAGAACAAACTTCTAATCACAACAAAGCATAATAAATCAAAGGTTATACCTATCTCCTGGTAAATCTGGATAATTACTAAAAGCTTTAGGATTTTCTGATAGTTTATAGCAAAGTTCATACAGAGCGCTCTAAAAAAACAAACATAATATTAACCCTTCATTAGTATGGTGTGGACCCCCTGAATTTTTAAATTTTGCTGTGAAAGCAACATAACAAAAATTATTATTCAAAAGGTCATTTTCTTACATACTTTAAAAAAATCTGCATCATACTTTTATCTTCCTACGAAGAAACCAATCAATTGCAAGATCGTTTTGGGTGAAACTCATTAAGGGGTTCTCATGTAAAGGCTTCCTTACTTCCAGCTTATATACGTTGCATGAACCCAACTTATACGTTGCACGAACCCATACTATGTATGTATGTAAGCATACTGTTTTGTGAATCTTAAAATCTTACTTTATCTTGAGCCAAATATGGTCTAATGGTCTGCACTTGAAGATTTGTGCCAGTCTTTCCTTTGTTTAGAGCTGTTTCTCTCGACATTGGAAGTAATCGCTATAAAAGATATAAATATGAATAATATATGTATCACCTGTGGAGGAGTGTTAGTTTAGTTTTTAGCAGGATAGCTGTTCCACAGTTGATATCAGGCAGTAAACTCAACATGTCCTGCCTTTATGCAAGTCTTAAAATAACTGTCGGACATCACCTGCGGATGAGAGCTTTTTAGTAGTTTTTAAGCTTTATAGCTGAAAACCGATACTAACAAAACACTCCTCCACAGGTGATGTCCGACAGTTATGTTGAAGCTTGTCTTTATAAATAAATGGTCTCTATTATGGTGGATCTCCGCAAGACAAATTCTGAATGAATCCATTACACTGGTTGAAAGTGACACCACTTGACAGGTGATGTAACTTTCAACCAACGTAATGGCTGCATTTAGAATGCATTTAAAACGGATTAGCCTAGTGGAAATCTGCCATTATGAAGGGTGAGAGTCAACCTAATATATTACAGAAAAAGGTGAAATATATTCAGAAAGCCTTTTCCTAATTTTAACTTGAACCCTGATATACCAATTTATATTGCATTTCAGGAACATAATTTTCAAAGAGAGGAAAAGGCACATTACAAATAATTTAGTACAGCTCTCAACAAGGTCTATTATCAGGCTTTATTACATCTGCCCTAATGGTGGAAAAAGTTCTATTATAAGGATTTATTAAATCTGCTCTAACGGTGGGACAAGGTCTATTATAAGGATTTATTAAATCTGCCCTAATGGTGTAATAACACACAAATACAAATTACAAAACAATCATGAAAATTGTATTTTGAATTGCATAGTGTTGAGTCATTCAGTTATAGGTAAATACTTATGAAATCTTCTTGGTTTGATGTTTATTCAGAATAATATATACAATTTCTTTAAGTTTTATAATGTTGTGAAGGCAAATAGGTTACTACCTCCATTTCTTCAATGATTCCTCCCCTGAAAAACCAAGGTTCAGGATCTTCTGGGACAAAACTTTTCCCCATCTCTCGTTCTTTAGAACCTATAATTAGAGATTGGTAGTAATTTAAAGATACAGTCAAGCCTGAATATAACTGCCAGGCATCACCTGTGGATGAGTGCTTTTTGAGTATAGTGTTCTGCTAAAAAACGCTGAAAACACTTCTCCACAGATGTCCGGCAGTTATATTCAGACTTGACAGTTAAACATATAGCTATATATCTAGAATGTGTGCCTATACATTTAAGTGGTGGTGTCTACTATCCAGAGTAAAAACCTGTTCAGGGTTTGCAGCAGAGACTTTACTAAAGATTTTAAACAAAGGTTTTGACCATTGGGTAGTAAACACCACTTGGAGCAAATGGTGTGTATCAGTGGTCGAAATCCCCGTGGAGGAGGGATGTTTGAGCACATGCTAAATAATCACTCTTCTACAGTGATTATTTACTCTTATTTCAACCATTGTGTGTTAACCCAAGTACACACTAGTTATTTGCCACAACACATCTCCAATTAGATGCGGGAAATATGCGCACTTATTCTTTAGACAACATAATATCTTTGTTGCAAATAAGTGCAATCTCAAGCATACACTGACTGCTCAAAGTAGAAACTTGTTGCAATGCAGTCCCTGTACAATACGGAAGTTATTGCATTGCAATAAGTTTCCACTTTGAGCAGCCAATGCCTCCTTTTCATTGTCGTTTATTTGTGAATAAGCCTCGTTTTCATTGTCATTTATTTGTTAATAGGTCTATTTACTGAGCACACACAAGATATTACTTGTTACGACCCAAAGGTAATTGTAATTTTTTTGGGTTCTGGTCAGAAATGATTCTAAACTAAGAATATAGTCTACATTTGTCAAGCTGGCATTCGATGTATAAATATATGGGAACAGGTAGGCAGCAGTACCACCAGGGACATAGCTCGAAGTTTTCACCCAAGGGTGGTATTGAATCAGGAACCTATAGTCCAAACAGGATAAGCACTAAACGAATCTGACATAAAATCCTGCTTCAAGTCCCTACGATACCAAGCTGGCTAAGTAGCTATGATAAGTACCGAGCGACATAAAGATTTTTGCTTCGAAAAACGTTTCAGTTTTTCTCCTACGTTGTTTATTAGTTTTGAAAAAGGAGTATAAAACAAAACAAATGTATCGACTCGTTCATAATAATTCTCCAAAATACATCCCATAACACCTTCAATTCCTTTTCCAACCATGTTCTTAATAAACACAATGCAAATACTTCCAAAGAAATTCTACTTGGTAGAATCGCATGCACGCTTCTATACCACGAGCTGAAAAATCATTTAGTTTCAAACTTGGAAGCCGATTGCGTGGTTAAAATTTATGTAGTTATAAAAATGCTGAATTTGGGCTATTTTATGCTGATGCTTACAAAAAAAAAGGAGAAAAAAACCCTGGCAGTATGACAAGCTATCTGCTTAGTCAGTAGAAATCTAATTAATACATTTAATAAGCCAAACTTTTATTATCTTTATGTATTAATTTTTACATTCTATAATATTAATGTTAATTTTTCTCAATCCCCAGGTGGAAAGTAGAAATGTAAATACTGCGCAAAAATATATTGTTTATTATTTAAAAAATCTAGCCCTAAATGAGCAGGTAGAATTTCATAAGGTGATATTATGCTGAACGAATGAGCAGAATGAGAAGAAGCTGCAAATAAAATTATATTAAAGTACAAAAAGGTACACAAGCCTGAATGTAACTGCCGGACTTCCCCTGTGGAGGAGTTTTTTAAGTATAATGTTCAGCTTTTAAGCTAAACATTATACTCAAAAAACCCTCCTCCACAGAGGATGTCCGGCAGTTATATTCAGGCTTGGTACAAGATGCTTACCAAGCCATTTTACACACGATGTTAAATGCTTTACAGCTTCTTTCACATCAAATACATAGGGATAAAGTTGCTGTAACAACCGTCTATTTGAAATATCTTGAAGTCGCAAGAACAAATTGTCAACGCCTTGACATAAACCTTTAAAATACACAGAGCGCTTGGTCCATTGGTCAATCTAAATGAATGAGTAATGAGTATTATGTAATGAAAGCAAGAAAGAGTGCATCTTTAAAGGAGGGTATGATATACACATAGCATATCTCCCAAGAACAGATATGATGCAATGAAAGCAAGAAAGGGTGCATCTTTAAAGGAGGGTATGATATACACTATAGCATATCTTCCAAGAACAGTCTTCATTTTTTTGCTTTAATAAATAATCTATTAATAACATAACCTTTATTTTTGAACCAAAAAAAATCCAAACATTCGTCACGGCAAAAGTTTTGGTTTATAATGTATCGCGGTGCAGTTGATTAAGGTAACCCTTTGAACCGATTTTTTTAAAAAAATTAAAAAATTAATCTAGAATAAAGTATATAAAAAATAGTATAAAGTATATAAAAAAACATGCAAGAGCAAAAAATCCGAAAAGTCTTTATTATCTCATATTTATCATTCACCTAATAAAAAAGTTGAATTTTAAATGCTCTTTAAAAAGATGTTCAAAATGTGTTTCTAAAGAGACATGTGTGTTACCAAGGTTACGCAATTTTAAATGGCTAATTATATTACTTATATTACTTATTACCAGGCTCTTAATTCTATCGTTTTATGATGGTTTGCATCTTTTTAACATCACTCTATACTTTTCAAATGTTACTGGGAAATAAGTATGTTTTTGTATGTCATTAAGGGAGCACCGTCGTTAAAACTTTCTTCTCGCGTAGACCTTTGAAAAGATTATATTAGTAGCATAACATTATTTTAATAATTGTATTTATTGAATAATTATAGAATTACCTGCAAGTGTTTAAAATAATAATAGACAATCAAATGTTGCCATATGAGTACTAATTATCGATTTTTTGTTATCATTTTCGTGAAATTAAACACCCGCGAAATATTTTTAAATGGCTCATTAGAAAAAAAAAATACTCGCGAAAAATATAAAAAATTATCCTTCGTGAAAATTACCCACGGAATTTAAGTAGTAACTAGAAAATATTGCAACTCGTCTGAAATCTAGATCCTGACAAGGCACATGGTTGCGATGATATTTCTGCACGAATGCTTAGAATATGTGACGAAGGTATTTCCCCCCGCTTACTAATTATATTTAATTCTGCTCTTGCTTCGGGTAGTTTTCCCAGCGTTTGGAAGAAATCAAATGGCGTTCTTGTTCATAAAATGTAAGAGAAATTCCATACTTGGACCTTTATTTTTCCTTATCGTTATTAATGATCTGCCCAACGGTCTTAATTCTACTGCAATACACAATCCAGTATTGTACACTAATATAATGAACCTTGACTTGGTAAAGATTTTTTAGTGGCTTGTCAGTAGAAAATGTCATTCAATGCCGATCCAAAGAAACATGCCGTTGAAGTTTGCTTTACAAGAAAATAGATTTCTGTTGATCTTCTAAAGATCAACAGATTATACTGCGGATTCGTTACAAAACATCTTGGACTCATTCTTGATAAGCGTTTACCCTCTAATCATCATTTAAAAGAAAAAAATATTCATATCTAATAAAAGGGCTTGGGTTAATTACTAGTTTCCGTAAATATCTGCCTCCCAGAACCCTCCTTGTTATTTATAAATTCTTTGTTCGACTTCATTTGAATTATGCTGATATCCTGTTTGACAACCCTCCAAATGACTCTTTTACTCAAAAACTTGAATCCGTCCAGTATAACGCAGCTCTTGCCATAGCTGATGTATTCGTAGCACTTCACGCGAAAAACTCTATCAAGAGCTTGGTCTCGAAAGTATGTGTGATAGACGTTGGTTTATGCGACTACTTTTTTTTATAAAATACTGGAAGGTCTTGCGGCACCATACTTACTAACGCAGTGTAACACCCTGGACAAAGATATTAGAGCTCAACCAGTCATATCTTTGCTTAAAACTGCTCTCTCAATATTTGTCAGACGAAAAAGAATCTATGATGCACACCACCCGATAGGGGGTAGATTTCTAACCAGGCTCCGATTAGGTTTCAGTCATCTACGCGAGCACAAGTTCCGCCTTAAATTTTCCGTGCTTTTTGTGACGCCACAAAACGGCAAATTGGGCCAAAACGGGAGCAAGTATGGCCTGTAAACGAATCATTTTGTGACGGTCGGTATCATCGGATCATTTTCTGGTTGTATAGAAACTTTCATGACCTGTGTTGAAACACATAATCGCAGAAATCCATGATCTGGTATTAATATATTAGATAAATATTTTTCATGTTTATTATTTAGTAAAAGGCGGATGGTCAAATTGGTTCGTTTGGCACACCTGCACTGCTACGTGTGGGAATGGAACAACATTTCGTATTAGGATTTGTAATGATCCGGTTCCTATTCATTCCTCTGATTTAAATAATGATTGTGATGGAGACAACAAAGAGGTTGCAGATTGTCTGGTCGGGCAATGCGTAGGTAAAAACTTGTTCAATTTTCATTTGACAAATTTGAAATTAAGGCTATAGTAGACTAGAGAAGTCGTTTGCTAAACACACATCCGAGGAAAACACGGTGGAGAGAGTGGACAAAGCAACCAAAATACGTAAGCAAAGTTTATAAACGGTTACCTGAGAACCGATCCTTGTCTCCACAGGGACACGCTAAAGCTCTAAAGGTGCCGAAAACTAACTTCTGAATATCAGGTAAATAAACGGCGGCTGTGTTATTATCCGGCCGAAGTTAAGATTTACACAGTGGATAAAAACTTGTTGAAAGTCCGAAATAAAGAATCTAAAATAACATCGTTGTTCTAGCTTCTTTACAGTGGACTATAAATAAGTCTTTGCTAACTGGGATAATTTATCTTCTAACCTTGAGCAATTAAGCAAGGATAATTAACTTTATTAGGCTTTTTAGAGCTCTAAGAGCCTACAAGCAATCACATAAATATTTGAGACAAGTTAAAATTCGAGCAAAAATTCCGAATTTCTACTTAGATAAAAGCCTTAAATTTTAGGTAGCAAAACAAAATACACAAAAAAATCGAACATGTTCCAGGAGTCTGGGTACTAAGCTGCTAGTAACAGCAGAATTTGTTGAATTTGCCAAAATGCCTAAGATCCTGTTCCACACTCCAATAACTTTTGAACTACCGTTTTACTTGACACTAGGTCAAAATATACCCCAGGCTCTATTCTATCCGACAATGCAAAAAAAAATTGCCTACGCCATTATTTCGTGCAGAATGTGAGTATTCAACCGCAGTACCTGTGTGAAAGCTTGACTTGCAAGGCAAAAATGGAAATTTGCTAGAACAATTAATTATATTGCTATATTTTCTAATTCTCAATGGTTTTTTCAACTGTTGCACAATAAAAATGCCTCACTACTGTCATACTTTTTTCATAACTTTTGAATGAATGGCTTATCTGACTAAAGATTTTGAGACTTTTCCTATAATTTATCTAGGATCATTTTGAATTATTTTCCTTAGTAACCAATTTTTTGACAGGTGGTAAAAACAATTTGTAGATTTTTTTTCTTATTATTATTCTTGCTTGAATCCTGACAAATTATAAAGACAAAAAAAAAATTCACCTAAAATATTTTAATGCGCCACCTATTTTTCCTTAATGACGTTATCATAAGTAATGACGTCGTCACAAAAATAATGATGCAAAAAAATTTATTATGGGCTGACCCAACTTTCAGGAAAGTCTCAACCTTACAGCATGGTTCTATCAAAAGTTATGAACGGGGGTCAATATAGGTAGGTCAATACTATTTAGTTTTAAAACGAGGCTACTATTCATCGTATAGCGAGTAGTCCTCAGCTAAGCGCTCTGCACCCAGATGGCAAGTTTTACCAGGCTGTCGTTCAAAGAATCCCCAGGATGCAAATCAGCCTAACTGTCATATTCCGCCGTAAGCTTTAGAATTTTGCAGCTTTGTGCGAAAATTCGATCGGCAGCCTTCCTAGGTTAGCTCCATGGTTAGCTTGATAGATAATCGAATACCGAATGCGTCCGTTTGTTATGCCAAGTTCAGTACTTTTAAATAAATGCAGCAATAGAACTAACTGGAATATGAATCTACTTTAAGCATTCAAAGCCTTATTCCATGCATTAATGAATAGGTCAGTTTCTATTACAGCACATACTAAAACAAAACAGGCGTATTTTCCCACTGTAATGTCTTCATAGAATTGAAGCCATTCGTCATATTTCTGTTGAAAGTCAGTGCAATGCAAAAAGTTTCCCACCGAGTGACCATTCCAATATTTCATAGCGCTCAGAAGGATGGCTGGGATTTTTGCTACCCACCCCCTACTTTGAGCGACAATTTTTTTTCTATTAATGCTATGGTATTGAAATTTAGTGACTATTCCCAACTTTTATTAGAAATTTTGGCCATTAATTATTTTTTGGAATTTTTAGGTTATTTTTCCGGGGGTAACTAAATTCTGAACAGGCTGTAATTTTCTTGAAAATATAAAATTTTGTTAAAATGATATCTGAATTAATTATGGAAATACTAAATGAAATATACAAAAGTATTGAATAATACAGACCAAATTTTATATTTTACAGACCAGATTATATATTTTTCAGAGCATAAAAAGACTATTACTGATGACGTCATAGCATATACTAATGACGTCATACAATCAAACATATTCATTGCAATGTGTTTGCATTGCGTTTTTCTATATGTTTACCAAGTTTCACGCCATAGGTATTAGTGGTTCGGAAATAAAAGACCACAAACTTTTTACAATACTTTACACTATTGATGACGTCATAACAGGTGCCAGTGACGTCATCAAATTAACAAAAGCTATGTGAAACTGTTTATAGTGGCATTTTCTATAAATGTACCAAGTTTCATGCCATAACTATTAGTGGTTTGGAAATAAAGTCTATTTTTTTTTTGGTCAAAGTGTTTGTATTGATTTTTTCTATAAGTCTACCAAGTTTCATATCATAAGCATCAGCGGTTCGGGAAAAATAGCCACGGACACTTTATGCCCCCCAGGGCTACACCAGCCAAATAAAACCCGCTGTTAATAGGGTTAAACGCCTCGCTTTCATGTATTTTTGATTAGGTCTTGTTTTATAGCATAAATAATTGCGGAACACGGTCCCGCATATTCCCGTATATGGATCGTGCATTCCCATATATAAACAGTGTAATGCACGCGGATCAAATTCCTAGGAACTCATCAACACTCCCCCCAATAATCAATTCTGCAACCATCTCTTTTTGTACAAATAAATATTATTTGCTTTTCACGAAAGCAATTATTTCGCAAACTAAGAATATAACGTATATTTTCGAATGAGCACAAAAATTATTTTAAACTTCGAGTATGGGTGCTCATTCGATGGAGAGCAACATGAAACTTACAAGAGCAACATTAAACTTCAGTTGAAAGCTTTGTGATATAAAAGAGATGGCGAAAAAACAAAATATTTGTATTGCTTTAACCCGTAGTTTCCAAATGAGCGCCTTTCAACTAAGCGCTCTTTTCAGAAAAAAGGAGTTCTCTTTTGAGGAAATACGGCAATCTACTACTACCCATATTTTTATATTAAAGCAGATTGCAGTTCCCTAGATAAATTCCCTTTGTTGTTCTCTTATTTGTAGAAATGGTATAAGAGCTCAAACAAGAACATATGCCCTATCCCTATGATTGATTTCCACAAGATTAAAAATGCTATGTCTATAACCTCAGAATCCTCATCCTGGGGTCGATAGAGGAAATGTATGAGTAGATTACAATTAACGATCAAAGAATGACGAGGTTAATTTTAGGTATTAATTTAGGAAAATAATATCAAAATATATATTTGAATCAATGAAGCCATCCAATATGAACCATACCTTTCCTTGGTAAGGTATTAGGTGTGTAGAAAATCCTAAAAACCTTGTTACAGATCGCATATTATAATATATTGACCTAATAGACCTATTCTGTAAGTTATTGCATTGCAACAGGGTTTACTTTGAGCAGCCAACAACTCGTGTTCATGCATTTGTGAATGGGTCTATTTAAAACTATTATCATGCTGAGAAAATAGCTTCTTAGTCAAATAGACCCTTTAAAAATATCAATCAGGATACTGTTTTTGGACTTCTTTAGCACGAGTTGTGATATGATTTCCAGTTGGTGATATATAAACCTTATTATTATATATTTAGTAAATGGAAATTGGTCAAGGTGGTCTGCATGGACTCCGTGTACTGTAACTTGTGGAACTGAAAATAGAAGTCGCTCCAGAACTTGCACTGCTCCAAGTCCTGCTAATGGAGGTGAAGCATGCCCAGGGAATACTAATGAAGTTACCAACTGCAATTTTAACAGACACTGTGAAGGTAAGGTAATGCCTATAAAGCGTTTTTCGTACTGATTTGAAATGCAAATATTTTATTGATTTATTGATGCACAATCTTATACCAAATAACTGAGAGAATAATATATACAAAAACTTGATATAATTTGCTTTGAAATATCGCACTGAAACTTATAGACGATTAAGATAAACTCATTGGTGAGAACTACGCTTTATAGGCATTACCTTACCAGTGAATTTATCTTAATCTTCTATAAGTTTCAGTGCGATATTTCAAAGCAAATTATATCAAGTTTTTGTATATACTATTCTCTCTGTTATTTGGTATAAGATTGTGCATCAATAAATCAATAAAATATTTGAATTTCAAATCAGTACGAAAAATAAACTTAATTTTCATATTTATAAATATTGCGTCTTAAAGATCATAGAGACACTCCTAACATATAACATATATATTTTGAAATATCTGCGCACTAAAGTTTATATGAAAGTTTATCTTGTTATTAACATATTCGGAATATTTCTTCCTATGTAAGGATGAATACTGATGGAGATATAAGTGACTGAAGTTGTAGGAAATTATGTCTTTTCTATGTTCACTGTGTGGCAACCATCTTGTTTGACCAAACATTTTACATTTTTAGAGAAAAGAATCGCTCCTTGTGCTACTTCCTGATATTTTTGAACTCTGAAATTTTCTGGATATAATCAGTGTAGGTCACTTGTCAATTTGGCATAGATTTTGATATTTTGACCCAAAAAGGTGATTATCTATCTCTAAGATACAACAAAATTCATCTGATAGATCTATTTACAAATACATGGGAACGAAGAGTTGGTTGCGCAAAGTATAGATACGAGAAAGAGATACTTGGAGTGAATATAAAGGATTTTTCCTTGTTTTACATATAAATGGTAGTAATATTCTGAGAAACGTTTTTCGTTACATCTTTAGTCGATGGAGAATGGTCATCATGGACTATTTGGAGCGAATGCACTTCTTCATGCGGATACGCTACACGGAATCGCAGTCGTAAATGTAGTGATCCAATGCCTCAATATGGTGGACAGAACTGCGTTGGAGAGTCTACAGGTGTTGAAACTTGCAACTCCAATCCATATTGTGAAGGTACTAATATATATCATTAAATCTACTAATTCTCACCACCTAAATACTCTACCCAGTGGACAAAAACTTGTTCAATGATTGCAGTAAAGACGCCAGAACAATGTCGTCATCGATCTTCTAGCTTTGTCTGTACAGACTTTAAACAAGTTATTGTCGACTGGATATATTTTTTACCAAAATAGGTATATATTGCATACTGAATTGTACATGATATAATAAAACTTACAAGACACTTTCCAGATGGTCATACCCCGCCGGCAAAAACCTGTTCAAAGTCAGCAAAAAAACGTTAGAACAACGTTCTTTGAACGTTGTTCTAACG
>JAULBZ010006694.1:0-12141 GCA_032360805.1 Neoturris breviconis | reverse complement strand
TCAGCCAACTTGGCTGAAAATATTCTGAAAAATCTCTCCTCCACAGTGATGACCGGCTGTTATTTCGAGCCCTGATGGACTATTGCTAGGATTAATGGTAGTTATTTTAACCCCCTGACAGCTGATCTTCATGATCTTTTAATTGTATATCTGCCGAGCCTCAAAATAACTACCAGACAACACCTGCAGAGGAGTGTTCTTGAGCATAGTTTTTCACAGGTGATGTCCAACAGTTATTTTTGAGGCTTGATCTGTTGCACAAAACATATTCAAACAAAATATAAGCAGGTCAACACCATGACATTAATTTTTTTGCTGACAACATTTTAACCAGCACTGATTCATAGTGGTAACCATGGCTACTTAGTATTCAATATAAAAACAAATGATCAATGCAGATGAGTAGCTGTTAAGCACATTGGCAAGTTTCGTAGATAAAGTAAAGTAATGTACAATCAGATTGTACATTACTTTACTCTTATGTTGAACACTACTTATACAAACCATAAGCTAGATAAAACAAAAACTTCAGTGTTTGAAATAAGAACAAGTGGAGATGAGATTTTTGAGCGTAACTTTAGACTGTATAGCCTATAATAGAACATTGCTCCCTCACAGTGATTATTTGTTTCTATGATGAGCTTACCACAATTATCTTCATCACTTTTATCGTGACAATCCGTTTGTCCATCACATCTCCATGTCGGATCAATACATCCGCCATGTTTACATGGAATATTTTTTGGATTGTTACAAGATGTTGCGTTGTAATAACAACCTATTTCATCGCTACCATCATCACAATCATTTACACCATCACATTGCCAAAGCTTTGAAATGCATTGAAATCCATTGCCACATTTAAACTGCCTAGATGTGCAATTTCTACTTCCTAAGGAATAGAATGGGAAAAGCAATTAAACACAACAACTCAAAGATGATATTTAATGATGTAATTAAATTCCGAAAATCACATCTTTCTTTCATGATGTACTTTCTATGCCATATACAATTGCCCAGAATATAATTCCATTAAAAAAACAATTTTCGAAGGTCTAGATCTAAGTGCAAGGCTGCAAATAACTGTCAGATATCACCTGTGTGTTTTTTAATATAGTCTCCATCTTTACAGCAGAAAATTATACTTAAAACACACTCCTCCACAGTTGATGTCCGACAGTTAGTTTCATGCGTGTAGGTGATACAGATATAAAGAATAATACAGGTTCAACTTAGTGGGCAAAAACTTGTTCAAAGTTAGCAAAATAAAGATGCTAGGACAAGTTGAAAAGGTTGTTCTAGCATCTTTACTGTGGACTCAGAACAAGTTTTTGCCATTGGTAATGATCTTCCAGTTGGTTGACATTTTCGTAACAAACAAAACAAATTATGAATTTGTTGAACAAACCCTCATTATACTTACCGCATATTGATTTATCTTCGTCACTGGCATCAGGACAATCAGCATGACCATCACATTTCCAATGGATATTCATGCAGTTACCATTAGAACATTGAAACGTTCCATTGGGACAAATGTTAGATATTAAAGTAGCGTTTTGAGCTGTAAGTATAGAGAGAAATAAGTTCACCAAGAAACACAAGAAATCTGAAAATACTCAATGGCAAAAACTTGTTCAAAGTCTGCAGTAAAGATGCTAGAACAATATTTTCACTATTGTTCTAGCATCTTTACTGCGTACTTTGAACAAGTTTTTTGCACACTGGATAGAGGGTAGTTTCCAAATTATATTATTTTACATTGGACAAAATATGGACAAAATAATCAATACGGTGGAGGGAAGTTAAAGCATAGCTTTAAAATCTAAAGCTTGATCCTAAACTCGTAAATCACTCCAACACAGTGATAATTTCAATGTTACGTTAAATACTGATAACAGATCCATAGCAATCATTGCACAAAATAAGTATATATTACCACTGCAGAGGAGTTCAATTTAAGCAAAATTATGTTCAAAATCATTCTCAAGAGATTATTTATATTAACTTCAAACACTGAGCGTATCATTCGTTATGTTTATTTATGTAATTGGCTTTGTTGACTCCATTTAAAGATTAAGATGGCGCGTCTCTATTCTAAATAATTTGATGTGGATATTCAAGATATTTTCCTATTCATTGTGATTTAGCAAGCGCTTGATACTGGATATCTTAACCAAAATCAGTCAAGCTGATAACATTATTCCTATTTCTAAGGTGTATGATCTGTTCAAGCTTTGAAATAACTGACAAATAACACCTGTGGATGAGCCTTTGGGGTCTCTAAGCAGGCAGCGCAGAATTTAGCAGGAAAATTAAATAGCGAGGGGCCTGTAATAAGCAGGCATCCAGGAATTTAGTAGGGAAATTAATTAGTTAATTAGCGGGAAGCATTTAGAAAATATTCAATCAAGTCTTTGTTCCCTTAAGGCATGTTCAACTATTAAAATTAACCCAGCAATACCAGGGTTCGAAATAACAGCCGGTCATCACTGTGGAGGAGAGATTCTTCAGAATATTTTCAGACAACTTGGCTGAAAATATTCTGAAAAATCTCTCCTCCACAGCGATGACCGGCTGTTATTTCGAGCCCTGCAAAACAGTAATGTTTTGACACCATGATCCCCCTAACATAATTCAACAATGACGAAACACCAGTCGTCTGATGTCACAAAAATAATAATTTGAAGAATCATATGAAGAACGTAAGAAAGTTATTGCAATGTGTAAAAGAGTTAATTAACAGATTGCCAGCAGTAAGTGGACAGCCAGAAATATTTAGTAGGAAAATCAGGTGGCCTCTAATGAGGGCATGCAGCAAAAAATTACAAATAAACATCGACGCCCGTCTATTATAGATCCCAGTAGAAAACTAAAGCCCTCCACCTAAAACACTCCTCCAAAGGTGACACCTGAGAGTTATTTCCGGGCTTGCTGTTTAATCTCGGAAAATAGCACTGAAAATAGGACATCTCAAAAATAAACTCTGCAGAAAAGAGTACTGGGGCAACGATCTTGCAATAGATTGGTTCCTTCGTTAAAGTTTCATGTTATGTTAAATTTATTCAAATTAAGTTTCTTTAAAGCAATCAGAAAATTTACTTTGAGATGGTCCCTTATTCTACACAAAAATAAACATTTTAATATTACCTGTACAGCTTTTGTTATGTCTACCTAATGTGTAATTTGAACCACAAGCACATACATGACCATCGTTAGGAAGGGATAAACATAACTGGGCACATGAAGAATGTGTGCAACCATTTGTACCTAAAAAGTAACCGTAGTATTTAAAATATAAGAGCAGGTTAATTATTGTGGAGGAGTGATGCTTAAAATTCATTCCTCCACAGTGATTATTTGCCCTCACTCCGAGTACCGATAACATTGTCATAAATATTGTAAATAAAGTATTACAAGTTATAGTTTATCAAGTTATGGTCTTTATCAAGCTCTATTTTTATAACTGCCTGTCGGGCTCTTTTATATTGCAGTCAATCATTTCTTTTATTTGCCTATTGTTACTTTTACTTTTATTTATGTACCAGCCAACAACACAAAGAAACATGCTTTTATTATTATTATACGCAAATAACTGAAAGAATATAGTCATTTTTACGTTTACAGGCGCATGCAGGGCAATAGGGTACCTAACCAAGTAAGTATGACGGTCCCAATGTCAAAAACAATTTAGTAGATTAAACAAAATTTGACTAAAATGAAATAACAATGAATTGTGGTATTTAATTAATTAATTAAAATAATCAAAGGTACGGTAATGAAAGTAGCCCACTAAACCAAGTGAAAATTAAACCTAAGCACATAAAATACGATTTACATACATACATTATACAGTATTTGAATTATTTAAGATGGCAAAGTTTCAGTTCAAAATAAACATTTATAACACCTTCTTTAAGGTGACACTATGTCAAGTCACTGTGGAGGAGAGTAATGAAATTTCGTATCATAGCCTGAAGCAATGCTAAAAAATAACTAAATAACTTCTTCAAAGTGGATATGAATTGCATACACAAATTAAATATCAAACATCATACATCATACACCATTACACATCATATTATTTTAACTTAATTATCACTTATCATCTCAAAAAGATTGAGGAAGAAGCTTCTCCAACATAAAAAATGTCTGCCAAAAAAGGTTCATGGTCAAAGTCTCATAGAAAATTAAGTCTCCACTTCTCTTCTATCATTTTAGAATGTTATTTAGGTGAATGTGGTCAAAACCTCATAGTCAAGTATCCATTTTTAAAAAAATCCTTTTTTCGTCGATACTCGGTCCCGAGTTGACCAAATTGAAAAATATTTCTTTAGCGGTCTCATAATATTGCCTAAAATGCCATAACCAAATTTTAGGATGGTACATTGGTTTGAAAAATCAATTTGGAACCTTTTCGCCCAAAACTCCAAAACTTCGTTTGGTGGGGGGCTAAAATAATTAAACGTTGAAAAAATTACTTTTTGTCAACTAAAAATTCCTGTAAGTTTAAAATAAACGTAGATTCATATTACAAAAAGGTGACTTGTACCTCTTTGTAGATCTTTGTCATATATTTGTATCTCCATCAGTCCACCATAACCTCCTCTTAGTTGAGTGACATCACTATGATTAGTTTTCCTAGCACGTTGAATTTTCTTCTCCAACCAATCTGTCCAATAAATAAACTCGTTGTCAACAGCCAGTCCAAAACTATGTCTCGTTGCTGGTATAACAATAAGTCTATTGCTACCATCAAGATTCATATTTTCAATGCGGTCAATTTTAGCATCGGCCCAGTAAACTTTGTTTTCTCGGTAGTCAACACTTAATCCATTAGGCCAACCCAAACTGTTATTCACCAAAATACGAAAATCGGTTCCATCCATATTAGCTCGTCCTATCCGTGCAGGTTCTAACCAGTCAGTATAAAACAAATACCTAATATTGTTAAAACAAATTTAAGGTACATACAAGTCTTAGAATAATTGCTCGATAACACTTGTGACGGAGTGCTTTTTTCAAAAACATGCTTTCACAAGTGATGTCCGACAGGTACTTTAACCCTACCTAAACCAGGCTTTTTTGGACAAGTCATTTCCAGGGCCGCCCCCTTCATAACTTTTGAACGACTAATAGTAGTAACTAACTCAGCAGGCCAATAGTGTATCATAAAAGGAACAGTTTGCGGAATTTTTTTTTGCTAACGTTAGCATTTTTCTTTGAAATGACAAATTTTGCTTAAAAAGCTGAAATTGTTAGAAATAGGATTAAAAGGGTTTTTAACAAAAACATTGCAAAATACCAAAATTATTGCCCACAAAATTTTGGAAAAATCGGGAGAAACAGGTTAGTCATGTCACCAAAACTTTCAGAAATATATTTTTTGAAAATTTTATGTAACTTGACAAAGTTTCATGTTATAAGTAGTATTCAAATACAAGTTATTGCAAAACAATGATATTGTAAGTTTATATGGGATTTCCCTATGTAGAAATAGGTGATCTCAGGTTATGACATATATTTTTTGATCCGCAGACATAATCAAGCTGGCATTTTCACAATTTGTGTCTTATAGATAGATTTCAGATTCTTCAAGCAAATCCATGGAGATGTGCATAGAAAAAAGTAAAAATAAAAAAAATGTCAAACTTCAGATTGGAAATTCTCCCAGTGGGCAAAAACTTGCTCAAAGTCAGCAGTAAAGACGCTAGATGTTTTTACCCACTGAGCTATGGTATCCCTTATCAATCAACTTAATACAGGCAAAATCTTTTGGGTTTTTTTAGATTTATTACGATTACCTCAAAAACATAGCTTGATCCAACTAAATTAAAAGGCAATAAGGATGTCAATGCCAATACAGGTCTCTGAATTCACGGCGGCATTGCCCTGTGGAGGAGTATCTTTGGAGGCTAATTTGCAGCCATCAGGCTGCAAATTAGTCTGCAAGATGATCCTCCACAGGAGAATGCCGTTGTGAGAGGTCTGACAATAATATTGCAAGGTGATAGAGATCAATATAAATAATATTATCTGTGGTGGAGGGTGTTATGCCAATGATCTTTTAACCAATTGGAACAAATGTATTAATTGCAAGATTTCCCCAATGTGCAGAAAACTATGGACTTTGAACAAGTTTTGTGCCCACTAGGTCTGCTAAAAATGACTTACCCAGCTTTAGGATGGACAACAATTGCTCTTGGTTTTCCAAGTTGATCACTCAAAATTGTTTTCGCAAAAGATCCATTTAACTTTGAAACACCAATTTTGGATTTCTTAGGAAATGAATTCGAATCGGTCCAGTACAGGTTTCTACCAATCCAATCTACAGCTACTCCATCAGGATTTTGTAGATTCTTTTCAATAATCCATTCGATTTTACCACCATTGTTATTGCCAATATAAACCCTACCAATCTTATTGGTTCTTACATCAGAAAAATAAATATGCTCTTCTTGTGCATCAAAATCTGTTCCCACTGCACTACTTAATCCTAATATCGGTGTCATAACATCATGCGGATATGAGTCATCTAATGAAATACCTCGAACTTCCCAACTTCGAGCAAATATAAGAAATTTATTCACAAGTTCACATTGATACCCATTGGAACTCAATCTGTACCGTTCTTGACATACGCAGGAGGACTGATTTTTGCCTTTAATTACGCACATTTGACTGCACTTGTTTCCATGAATTGAGTAACGATGTTGACATGGATTATCACTGAATGGTTGTCTTTTTATATTCATTAACTGCAAATCCATGGGACGAGAAAGGTTTCCTAATATTACTTTATAATCTGAAATGTCGTTTTTGTTTACTCTGACTATTCCCTTCTTAACCCAATCAGTGAAATATATATAATCTCCAAACATTGTTAGAGCGAATGGATGTGGTACAAATTGCTTGCCTTTGATAACGTTGCGTCTATGTGAACCATCATATTGTATAGAGTCAATATAATCATATCGTGCATCGATCCAATATATTGTCTCTGTTGTATAGTCAATTGTAATACCATTGGGCCAGCCAACTCTCTCAGTTACAAGAATTTTCATCTCAGATCCATCCATCTGTGTACGAAGGATCCTTGGAGTTCCACCCCAATCGGTGATGAAAAGATATCCCACACGGGGATCAAGTGCCAACCCTCTGGGACTAGTTAAATTTGAAGACACTAATGAGGCTCTCTTTTTGCCATCAAAACTTGCAACATCCACACGATTAGCAGAGCTCTCAGCAAAATATATATTATGAGCTACCCAATCTATAGCAATACCGTCAGGAACTGACAAACCAGTAAGTACAATGGCTTCAGTCTAAAAAACATAGATAAAAAAAATGTTTCAGTCATTGCAAACCAAACCATTATAAGCATTATTTAGTTTCTAGCTGAAAACTATACTAAAAAAACACTCCTCCACAGGTGATGCTTAGCAATTATAATTTAGGCTTGCATCAAATGCATTCTTTTTTCTGGAGTAGAAATAAACAAACTAGTTAAAGTAAAATCTAGCCAAATTTAAGATAAATAAAAGACACAAATAATTTTAAAAGTTATTTAAAAAATTACGAAGATTTTCGTATCAGATACATTTTCAAGTGAGTGTAAAAATATATCACTGATACGAAAAGATGAAAGATGCTGATCAATGGTTGTCACGAGAGTAAATAAACGCTGTGGAGGAATGATTTATTTTAGCATAGCTTAATCTCTCAGCCACAGTGATTATTTTCTCTTATTTCAAACTCTGATTACACAGCTGCGATGAAACTATTCCATTGCAACATTCTTGAAATCATAAAAACATCATGGCGAAAAATTCAAGACTACCCCTTTAACTTTTGATCTAAATAAGTTAGGTCTAAAATTTTCTTAAAACTTAGTTTATTCTAAGAACTTTCAATTGATATAAAAAATAATTCCCAAAACAGTCGATATTTTGCTGACGTCAGCATTTTTTATTCAAAAGCCAAGAATTTCCTTATTTCTTCTTGTGAAATAAAATTTGTACAAAACAAAATGCATTAAATGATAGTTCCTCTATTTTTACATCAAATTATCTGTTTTTTGGAGCGTTAAAAAAAATTAGCCCATATCTTTGCACCCTTACCAAAAAATCAGGGTGTGAAAGCTCACTTTTCTGCATTAAAATTTCCGGAAATTTTTTCCCAAACCATAACTAAATTAAAGAAGGCCTAATATTTCAAGTTAATTTGGTTAACCGTTTGGAAATTACGGAGAAAAATCTCCTAGGTAGGGCATCCCCTCCTACTCCTATGTAAAATAGGGTTAACAATAAGCAATACAAGCCTGAGAGTACCTGTTTGACATGGTGGAGTGTTTCTGAGTATAATTTTTAGCTTTGCTATTGAAAACTGAGCTCAAAATTTCTCCTCCACGGGTCAAAATTTCTCCTCTATCAACATTTCGTTATTATTTTATAATGGGTAAATTTTGATCTAAATGCGAATTACATAATTTTTACTTCTACTATTTCTAAAATAACTCGGTTACAGGCCTCTGAATTTGCGTCAGCATTCCCCTGTGCAGAAGCATCTTTGAAGACTGTTGGCTGCAAATTAGTTTTTAAAGCCTCCAAAGATGCTCCTCCACAGGGGAATGCTGACATGAATTCAGAGGCCTGAGCTTACCTTTGAAACTTGCTTTGAATATTCTTGAATAAGCGAAGAGTAGATCAGATTTTTTGTAACATCTGTATAAAATACCCTACCAGATCTAGCATCATAATCCAGTGCAACTCCCCTGGTTAGATTAGTAATGAGGTCCCATGTCAACCCTGTCCGTAGATTAAATCTTTTTATAACCTTCACATCAACTAGTAATATCTCAGGGCCTGTTGAATCTAAATAATGTAAAAGAATTTGCTAGTGTAATTTGTATAGAGTAGTGCTTAAAAGACTAGCTTCAAAGCTGAAAAAACTCAAAAAACTCCGCCACATGTGATGTCCAACTGTTATTTTGAGGCTTGATAGTTAATTATTCTATATTATTTCAGGCTTTGCAGGAAATGAAGCAGTGCTTAAATAGCACTCCTTTACAGTGCCACTCTTATTTTAAGCACTGAAGGATAGTAATCGAAATAAAACAAATAATCACTGTGGAGGAGTGATTTTTGAGTAAAGCTTCAAGCTGTATAGATTTAACTGGAATCCTCAAAATAACTGTTGGATATAACCTATCACCTGTTGAGGGAAAACTCCTCAACAGATAATGTCCAGCACTTATTTTGAGGCTTGACTGTGTGTTATTTGAGCAAAAGACAATACTTTAATAATCTGTATAATAATGTAATATACATGCGTCAATATAAAGGTCGGACATCACCTGTGGAGGAGTGTTTTTTTAGTACCAAAAGCACCCCCCACTGGTGATGTGCGACAGTTATATTGAGGCTTGAATATATTATTTTTATATGACGGTTCTTGAATTAAGGGAAAATACTCACCTGTGGAGGGGTGATTTGTTTTACTATTATTTCAGGCTATGCAATTACCTTTCCACTCTTATTTCAAGCATTGTATGTGTTATTCATCATAGCTTCAGGAGTTAACTGCTGGTCATTACTGTGAAGGTAAGCTTTTCAAGAATATTTTTAGCCAAATGGACCGAAAAGCCTCTCCTCCACAGTGATGACCAGAAGTTATTTTAACCCATGTAGCTTCAAGTTGAGTAGTCAGAAGCTACGTTTAAAAAATTCTCCAAAACAGTGATTATTTGTTCTTATTTTAAGCACCATGCCGTATAACAACATGCCTCACCATTAAAATGACATTCAAATACATTCTCTATAATAAATCCAGATTTACAGCTGCAATTAAAACTGCCATTTGTGTTGGTGCATACTTGATCACATGGATGATCTTGAAGACACTCATCGATATCTGAAAATAAGTTTTTTAAAAAATAACAAGCGCTGAATTAACAATAGAAAAACAACTACTGTATGTCATTCAACAAAGAAGATAATTGATTGATAACGAACACTTATCACAAACATGGAAACATGTTGTTGTTTTATTTAAGAAACCTGGCGAAGGGTGTAGTACTGAAAGTTTCTTATTTTGGGCACCAAAAATGAGGTTTTTAGTTCTAACAGTTTCTGGTTTTTTTAAGCTTAAAACTGTCCAACTGAATTCTAACTTCGATTTCAAACACATTTCATACGACAAAAGTTCATTGTGTGTACTTCTTGTTAGAATAATATCAAAGTGTCTATTTGACTCTCTAGCGCAGTGCTTTATTTATGTAAATTGTGAACAGCTGCTAAACTCATTTGTAGTTTTTAGTAAACTTCATTCACTTGTAACAAGTTTCTTTCTCTGCAATATTAAATGTGTGTGTAGGGTTTCTTCCAAATTTATTAGGTAGGAGGGGGGGGGCAGCAAATTTCTATAGTTACTAATCTTCAGGGTTTGTGTAGGAGTCAACAGCTGAGGACCAGTCAAGTTATTTATAACGCATATTTTCGCTTTTTAGAGAGTTGACGGTTTTATGTCTTTGTTGATTTTCTAGAAGTTAATAAGCAAGGGAGGTGGAATGAGAGCAGGGAAGGGGGTGGGAAATTTCCCAAAAATTAAAAAGTATCCTTAGGACTCGGAAAATATTTGTAGTTCTAAAAGTTTCTTTATTTTTTAAGATCTTAGTTGAAGGTGTCTTGCAAACGAGTTTCTTATAAAAAAAGTGTAATAAATTTTAAATCTTTAAATATAACTTTAGGCAACAAAGCCTGAATCTATGCTTAAAAACAATCCCTACTCCGAAGTGTTATTTTCACTTATTTCAATTACTGAAACCTATGGCTTTCAATGATAACCAACCAATAGTTGACTGTTGACTATCTCAATGTTTGGAGTAAGAACAAATAATCACTGTAGAGGAGGGATTTTGAGCATTTCTCCTCCACAGTGGTTGTTTACTCTTATTTTGAACACCGTATCTTCAGCATTGAATTTGAGATGAAACCTCACTGATCAAAATAAATGCAACTAATTATTGTGGGGGAGTGATTTTTTACCATAACTTAAGAGAAGAAAGCTTGAACCTACAGTGACTCCTCCACAGTGAGTAAATTGCTCTTATTTCGATCACTGATCCTTGATAGAACATTTTAACAATAAACTATTACCTATACATATGTTCTTATCATTGAGCTTGTAGCCATCATTGCAAGTGCATACACCAACACCGGAGGGTTGTTTCTGACATCTTGTATCACATTTGTTCGCACAAATGCTGTCATCTACAATACAAAAATTACAATAATATTAATAATTAATAGATAAAATCTTTCGCCATAAAATTATATTTATATTCAAAGGTACGGTATTGAAAGTAACCTACCAAACCAAGGGAAAGTTAAACCTAAGCACACTTAATGATGATGAGGTTTTGGCATCAGCCACAGTCCGGGGAAGGTCATTCCATGTTGCTTAACCAAAATTTGAATGTGGCCAAAACCTCATAGAAATCAAAATTTCAAAAAAAATTATAAGTTTCTACTTCTCCCCTTATCATTTGGGTATGAAATTACTTGACCAATATTTGAATGTAGTCTCCACTTTTAAAAAAAAGCCTTTTTTCTGCCAATACTCGGTCTTAAGCCCATGAAATTAAAAAAAAAATGGCTAGTGGTCTTGTAATATTGCCTAGAATGCCATAACCAAATTTCAGGATGGTACTGCGTCTTTTGGTCAATTGGACCGAAAATACAATTTGGACCCTTTTTGCCCAAAACTTGAAACAAAATCGAAAAACTTTTGGCGAGTCCTTCTAAAATATCGCCATGAATGCTGGTACCAAATTTCAAGATAGTAGCACTTCCGAAAAATGGTCTATTAATAAAAGTGGGGAGCTGCCGATGACGACGCAAAGTGATAGCAAAAGCCCATCCAAACTTTGTTTGGTGGGCTAATTATGTATATTCAACAACAGCAAATACCGTTTTCGCAAAACTTGGAAAACTAGGAAAGTCCAATCACGTTTCCCATTAAAAATAAAAACGCTCGCCTATCCTGCTTTACTTTTTTAAAGCTGCTAAGACAGGGTGTCCAGCAGAGTCAAATATGAAATTCCAGCCTTTTTTAGTGAAAAAGGACCTTTTTTCCAGCTTT
>JAULBZ010006693.1:0-12142 GCA_032360805.1 Neoturris breviconis | reverse complement strand
CTCTGCAACAATCATTGTATAGCTTTAATCTAAGAAATAAACGACAGAAATTTTTTGACCTTAGTTCTCCTTTAAATGAATATATCCTGGCAATTAAGACAACCTCGTTCCCAAAGCTTCGTGTTCGAAAAGGCAAGAAGCCTTGGGAACGGAGTTGGCAATTAAGAGTCTGTCTAAGGCACAGATAAGATCATATTTACAAGAGTCTTGTGACTATGATAAGGTCAAACTTCATAAACCACATCAACATTTCTGTTAACAACAGCCATTACAGAGCTGTGTTTATTCTGAAGGGCTACGAGGCTGTTGTATTGAGTGAGTATTTTCGTTTATTCTCTTCTGGACTTCTTTCGTTTTTATCTCTTTCTTTACTTGATGCAACTGCCTCTTCTTATTTTCCATATTTGCAATTTCACTAGCTCGACAGGTGTCATCCATTAAATTTCTCAGCAAGCAATATTTTTTCTTAAATGAGACAGTAGTACCTTTCATTCCTTATCACATGCTTTATATATAAACTAAGGTGATGTTCTGACGAAGGCACAAGAATTTTTGACATTTTTATTTTGAAAGATTTTTATGCGTAATTCGAAGCTAACATTATTCAGAACAGGCTTGATTTCAAACCATTTACGATACACTTAGCCAGGCTAGATTAAGAACCTTTTTTAACTTTTCCGGAACCACAGTTTGCATTTTAGCAAATCTCACTCTCCTATGTCGGGTGAGATTTAATAAAACGCCAATAACGCCCTAAGTGCCCGCGGCCTTTTCATTGGTGATAATTTTTTTTAATTTATTATTTCGTAGCACTAAAAAGAAAGAGTTTCATAATTGAACGAGAATAAAATACAAACTAGTTTGAAATTGAACAAATTGAGCAGAGATTTGGGCCGTTACGAGTTTGTGGCCATGGTGGTTCATAGACCCAAACTCGTAACGAGGCATTTCGCCACATTTTAAAATTATTTCAATGGAATGAAAAGAATGTGTTTCACCATTAAACGTAGCCAAGGATTCCCGTCTCTTTGCTTCCGTCATTATTTTAGTAAAGCTTTACAATAAAATATCAACATTGGGAGAAAGAGAAAGAAAGAAAAAGAAAAAATAGAGCTTAGTATACTAGGCTACATTAAACGAAAATAAAACTCAAACTAGTTTGGAATTCGGTAAAGATTTGAACCGTTACAAGTTTGTGGCTCAAAGGCCCAAACTCGTAACGAGGTATTTCAAAACATTTTAAAATTATCTCGAGGACTTAAAAGAAAGAGTTTCATACGAGAATGACAAACTGCAATAGGAGACATTTTACAAATTTTGACGAACTATACACGCCAAAAGTAAAACAAAAATGCGAAAAACGACCACGAAAAGTCCCTGGAAATTTATCGAGTAGACTTAAGACTTAAGGCGGATTTCCATTAGCGGAAAATTCCGCGCGGAATCCAAAAAAAGACATTTCCTTGGTAGAAATTGTTGTATGATGTCAATTTCTACCAATGGAATGTCTCTAGATCTTATTAGTTTTTGCAAACTTAGAGAATTCTGTTATTCCCAGCAGCCTAGTACCCAGACTTTTGGAACAAATTCTCGTATCATTCGTTTTGCTAATCAAAATTAAAATTTAGTTAAAATTTCGACTTTTTGACATTGTCTACAGTATTTATTTTCAGGATTGTAGTTTGAAATTGGACATGTTAAGCAGAGATTTGGACCTTTACAGGTTTGTGGCTCATAGACCCAAACTCGAATCAAGGCACTTCGGAACACTTTAAAATTATTTTGATGGACTTAAAAGAACGAGTTTCATCATTAAACGAGATTAAACTATAGATTGAAATTGAACATGTCAAGCAAAGATTTGAACCGTTACGAGTTTGTGGCTCATAAACCCAAACTCATAACGAGGTATTTCAAAACACTTTAAAATTATTTCGATGGATTTAATTGAAAAGATTCCCTCATTAAACGAGAACAAAATACAGACTAGTTTAGAATTGAACGTGTTGCTATTTAATCCGTTACTAGTTTGTGGCTGCTAACGAAGCATTTGGGAACATTTTGAAATGATGTCAATGGTTCAAAAAGCAACCTTTTGACGATTAAATGCAACCTCGTTCCCAAAGCGGAAAGAAGCCCTGGGAACGAGGTTGGATTAAATGAGAATAAAGCACAAAATAGTGCAAGAGATAGAACATGGTAGTTTACCCCCTTCAATTTTGGAACGAATGAAGAAATGGGTCAGAAACTAGCTGTATAGCAAAATGCAGACTATTATATTCAATCTTAATTATCCTTCGAGATTTTGAGATTCATAAATTTATGTGTAAAAGAATCTACAATCATGTGCAGAAATATTCTAGAAATAGTGAAATTTGGGCAAAATTTCGGAGTTTCAACTTAGACAAAGAGCTTTTAATTTTGATTAGCAAGACGAACGGCACAGAAATTTGAATTTGCTATGCTCTAAGATTCGGGGCACTAGGCTGCTAGAAACAACAGAATTCGCCGAGTTTGTAAAAAAAAGTGAAGTTAGAAGTGCTTTGTATTTTACGTCAAAATTTGTAAAACTTCTCAAAAATTACGAACATGATTGTCTGAAAAAACAGTTTTTGACAATTTTTGCTCAAAATACGCATTTAGGACTGTTAGTTTTTACATTTTTTGCAAGAAAAACATGCTCTCTAGAGTTATCGGCCCTTTGGTATCTTTCCATTTTGTTTCTGGGCTCAATTATTTTTCTAGTAAAAATCGCCAGTTCAAGTATATCATTGTAATGGACAAATTTCCCGTAAACAAAGCTTCATATTGAAATTTGTAACCCTTCTATTTTGTTAAGTTGCTGAATGAATAAAGGAGAGTAGACATCATCATAAAAAACTAATTTGAATAAAAGTACGATCAAGGTCATGAATTTTAGATATATAAACCACAAGTAAAACATAAGCGCGGAAAATAACCACGAGAAGTTCCTTGAGATTTATCTCTGAGATTTATCTAGTAGACTTACGACTTAGGTCTTTTTATAAATTCGACAAGTTCTCTTGATTCTAGCAGCCTAGTACCCAGGCTCTTGAAACAAATTCGAACTTTCCTTCCGATCACCTTGCTAGTAAAAATTTAAGGCTTTTTGTCAAAGTTGAAATTCCGAATTTTTGCGCGAATTTACCAACCTCGTTCCCAGGGCTAATTTTCCTTTTTACCAAATATATATGACCACGATTGTAGCGATTTAGCTAGTTGCTTAAAAGTGGTATAATTTTTTATTTTTCTCAAAACTGATAGTTTCCCATAGCAACTGGATATAACTATATTTTGACTGTTCCAATTTAATTGTTCGTTATGTGTATTCCTCCGTAATAAATATCGCTTTGGCGTTCCAATTTTGTATCTATTACAATTACAACATATTGTAAATATCTGTTGTATCTATTACAAATGTCAACAAAGTAGTCTGAATGCTATAATCTCAAACCACTTGTAAACGCTGCGCTGCATACAGGCATAGGATAGGTGAAGTTGGAGAGATCAAACAGTCAGATGCCAAACATCAATTAGATATAGTTTTGTCAAATATTCAAGTGGTTTTACTCATTAACGTTCTTTTCTCTTTGTTTGGAAGGACAGATCAGGGCAACATATACGACACAAGTAAGTTGAGTTCATGCAGGATTTTGTAAAGTTTTTACGATGAAAAAAGCCAAGCAACAACATTCTGAACATTTCATTCCATCATCATGCATGGTTACGGTTACCTGTCTTCATCTTGCTACTCTTATAGATACATGCTTATAAGCTTTGTAACCCATCCACTACAGTGTGTATAGGATCCGGATAGAAAAGACACGTGTCCAGTTCGCTAGTCTGATAATAAAAAAGGAGGATGATTTATAGGTTTACCCTAGACTTTGTACGGGGGTGTACGGGAAGGGAGGAACTTTCCAACTTGTAGAAGTCACTAATTAACGTGTCTGTCTGTTGTTGAGTTTTGTATAGTGTGCTTCGTTTTGTTGATATCAAAGCGCTTCCAGTGTTGGTATGCCGTATCTGGTTTGGCTGTATTGCTGTGTTTGCCATCATGGCTTTTTGGGAGTAAGTACCAGGTTTGAAATCCAATCTGTAGGCAATCCACTTTCTCTATGACCCCCATGTCCTCTAGTTTATCCAATATAGTGTCCAGCTTCTCTCTTTTGGCGAAGGGGATTTTGCGTTGTGGCTGGATGATTGATTTTACGATAGTGTCTATAAGTAGGTGTACTTGTCTGTATCTGTGCTTTTTAACTCCTTGGAAAACTTCTTTGTAGTCTTCTGGGATCCTTTGAAACTTTACTTCTTTGGGGTAGCTTTCCTATTTGTTGTTGGTAGATGTCGCTTTCTGCCAATGGTTTAAATAGCTTGGTCGTCCTGATGTGTGTGTGTGATGGTGTTTATTGCTATGTTGTTTCCGTTGTCGTGTCCCATCATGGTAGGGTGATTGTCATGTGTACCTGCATCCTGCTTGTCTATGTTGATGGGTACGGTTCTGCTATCCACCGTGATTTGAAGTTTGGCTAGATTGAATGCTGTGTATTTGCTCATGAGGGAATGAGTGTCATTGCTTTTGGTGGCATATATGGTGGTTTTTGTTGAGTTTGTGTTAGTGTGGCTGTAAATTGCCCTTGCAAAATTTCTTACCTTTCTCAGTTAAACATAAGCAGCCATTTTTTTTGGAACAAAATTTTGGCAGAATTTGCAGAAAAAATCATAAATTACATGATTATGCAAAGATAATAATTATGCGAAACAAAATGGCGGTTGATTTATGTTGGTACAACACTCTATTATTGTTTATATTGAGTGCCGCATTAACGTAAATCAACTGCCATTTTGATTGTTGACATAATTACAACATAACTGTATAATTATTGCTGACAGCAGCGGAGTTTGATTGGTGCTGCATGTTTTTCAAATTTTGCATATGGCTATTTCTTTGGTACGCTGAAAAGTTAAATTTTGCAGAGCTGGGTTCTAGTTGTGGCGGAAAATTGAGCTTATTGTAGGTAGCTGCGGAGATAATGTTTGCTTCTGCTCCTGAGTCAATTTTCATTACCAGTGGTTGTCTTTGGATGCTGATGGTGACTTCCATGCTTGGATATTGGCTTGGCTGCTGTTAAGATTAATCAGTGACTCTGTCTAGAACGATTCATGCTGTTGGGTGAGGTTGTGTTTGGTTGGTGGCCTACTTGTGCCACAAGTTTTTTCCGTATTCCTGTTGTGTGACTCGCATACCTCTTTTGTGGCAGTGATTGCATGTGGCGTCTCGGTCTTTATATCTTTCGTTTTGGGCAAAAAGGGTAAACAAGACATAAATTAAGTATAAGTTTTTTAGATGGAAGCAATAAAGTCTTGATAACAATTTTAATTGGGGTTAATTATTAACCACAGTGAACGGTCAATAATATATTCCTTTCTGAAAACAAATAATAATAATAATAATAATAATAGTACTATTATTATTACCTTGTTTTCAGAAAGGAATATATTGTTGACCGTTCACTGTGGTTAATAATTAACCCCAATTAAAATTGTTATCAAGACTTAATGGCTTCCATCTTAAGTACTTCTTTTATGGATATTATATCAAAGATCGCATTATAAATATATATGAATATAAAAAACTATTATATTATTACAAGCCATATTATTTGGATTAAACCATTGAATGATTAGTAATACGATTTTAACTAAAGGTGTTAACTTCAAGAGATACTTTTAGCCTTACATCTTGTGCAATATCATTATTGCAAATAAGCCTGCTTAACATGTTCAAATAAGAGCAAATAATCACAGTGGAGGAGCATAGCTTCAGGCTATAATGCCTCATACACAGTGGTTTTTTATTATTTTGAATAGTGATTATATATCTTATATTTAGAAATGACGTCATCTGAAGAAAGAAAATACTTTGGAACTGTTGACTATGTTATATTTGGATGTACATTACTACTCTCTAGTATCATTGGAATATTTTTTGCTATTAAGCATCGTAAGGATGCTTCATCGGCTGAATATTTACTTGCTAATAAAACCATTTCATGGGTCCCTATATTTATTTCATTGGTTGCATCATTTTTCTCAGCTGTAGGAGTAATGGGTATGCCAGCACAAATATATACAACAGGAATTGCATTTTCTTTGCACATGTTTTCCTTCTTAATACCGATATGCTTATGTGCAGAAATCTTCACACCAATCTACAGAAGACTTAATCTTGTCAGTGTGAATGAGGTAAAGAAAGTTATATTGGATCGAACAATATTACTTTATTTTTAGCCCACTAAACAAAGTTTGAATTGGCTAGTGCTATCACTTTGCAACGGCAGCAATGGCAACAGCATCCTGCTTTTCTTAATAGACCATATTCCCAAAGTGCTAGCATTTTGTTCCTGAAGTGCTAGTATTTTGAAATTTTGTACCACCATTCGTGGTAATTTAGAAGGGTACATTTTGATTTTAGGAAGTTTCCTTCTTCAATTTTGAAACATATTAATGTTATTCAAACATAATTAGCACCATGAGTATAAGTTGATTTTTATTACAGCAATATGTCTCAATGTCTCAATGGGAATTAGAAACAATAATATAATGACAATGCACAATTCAACAGAGGAAGATTTTTTTCTAAAATAATGGTATTCATTTAAAGAAAATAAATAGATGTTATCACTTTGATTTGGCGGTGACGGTAGCATCCCAATATACCATGTTCCTGAAGGACTAGCATTGTGAAATTTGGTACCAGCATTTGTAGCGATATTTAAGGGCTTGCCAAAAATTTTCTGATTTCATCCACTAGGTCCCGAGTTTTAGACAAAAAGGGTCCAAGGTGAGTTTTTGGTCCAATTGCCCGAAAAGGCATGGTACTGTCTTTATATTTTGTATCAGTATTCTAGGTAATATTATAGACTGCTGGGCAATTTATTTCAATTTTGTCGACTCGGGACCGAGTATCGACAAAAGGGTTTTTTCAAAAGTAAAGACTTTTGAAGACATTTGATTTTCTCATGATTTTTGTTGACTTGAAATTTATAAGCATTTGACCAGAATCACATTTGGTCTGAGAAAATGTTTGAAAATTAACTTTTCTATGAGACTTTGACTGTGAATCTTTTTGGCAGCCATTTTCTCTTCAACTTTTTAAGATGATAAGTGATATTTTTTATGAAAATAATATTTAAAATTTCAAAAATTGAAGTCTCCATTTTGATTTTGGAAAGTTTCTTTCAATTTTGAAATAACTACTAATGTTATATCCACTTTAGCATTGTAAAACATTTAATTACTACTAAGAGTATTTAGTTTTTCTAACATTACTCCAAATGAAAATTAGTAATGTAATGGCAATGCACAATTCAACAGAGAAAGATTTTGTTAATAAAAGAATCTTATAAAAAGATAATGAATAATAAAGAAAATATATTATTCTGTTACATTGTTCTATATATAAAATGGATTTATAAAATAAAACTTTAATAGCGCTAGTATAAACCATCCTATGTATAGATCGTATTTTTAAATAAAACTATAATAGGCTGGTATATACCAATTGTGTTTTTTTTCAGACAACATTAGTATTGTTAAAACATGTACGGTTAAAGCATATCAATGTAACCTGTATAGTGTATAACATATAAAAGCGGAAGTAATACTATATATAACATAGGTGTATTCTGTATTTTTTTATTTGAGGGGTACATAATGCTATGATGTATAATGTGTGTATGCAATTCATATAAACTACGGATAACTGATTTTTAAGCATTGCTTTAGGCTATGATTAGAAATTTCACTATTCTCTACAATGATTTGATATAATTTTACCTTGATAAAGGTGTCCCAATTTGTTTATTTTCCATGTTAATAAGGACATAGTACTCTGTATAATGTGTATGCAAATTTGGTGGGCTACTTTCAATACTGTACCTTATATTATTTATGCATATACATACATACACAAACATATATATTTTATATTTTAATTTAACAATGTGTTTTTAACTGTACATATTCTCATACTCACACATTTGAGTTATAAAATATTGTCACCTACTGAAATCTCTGTCTTAGAAAAAAGGATTTCCTCCCACTCCTTTTTCTATTAGAAAGGACTTTTTGGATTTTGCGCGAAAAATGCGATGTACTTTAGGAATGAAGTTAGCCAAGACTTCAGCAAAGTTCCAGCCTTCAGACCCAAATCTACATAGAACTCAAAGGAAAAAGGAAGTGCTCCTTTGGAGATACATCTAAGTAGACTAGCAGAGGAATTTTTTGATCTTTTTCCTGGGATATCCAATCATCTTAATTTGTCTAAAGAGGAATGGTTAGCTATGAAGGACTTGCTTTAGACACTAGCATTATCATCAAATCTGCCGATAAGGGATCGTGTATTGTTGTGTAAGATCGGGACGATTACCTTTTAGAAGCTAATCGACAACTTGATGATGATTCTATGTATGAAAAGGTATCTTGTAGTGACGAAAAACTTGCTCAATTATCTGAGACAAGTTATAAGTTGTTTTGAAAGCTATGTTTAAATAAATACATAACTGAGAAGGAATTAAGTACTTATTATGAAAGGTTGTTCTATTATCTTCTTAAAAAATACCAGTGGTGAAGAGACATCTTCATAACTTTTGGTAGGTTATCAACTCTTATATTTATCAACCACTTTTTCGCAAGCCATTTTTTTTGTTTGCTACGGTATTCTACTTTTATCCTGTGAGTAACGACTTTTACAACCAAAGACTGCACAATTGAGCATACTGTTATTATCAATGAGGCTAGTAATGAGATCTCAACACTACGATATGCATTATTTGCCTATACTGTGCCTGCAATAAAATGTTTTGAATTCAGTTACGTCATAAATTGCCCTCGATCCAGTCTTTTCAAAAACGCTTAGAGGTCGAGATTTTATGGTGGATTTTCGTAATGTAAACATTGAATTTTTGAAGCAAGGAGTTTTGAAACATGTTATTCGATATATGTCTGGTATTATATTAAATATTAATATTATATTTTTGTGTTTACTTTTCCTTTAAGACTTAGAGGATTCGTTTTTAGCTAGAGGACATCCTTAGAAACTGTTAAAGCAACAGCTAGGCAAGGTCAGAGCGGTTTTGAGAGGTAGTTTATTTGAAGAGAAGGGAAAGGTACAAAAGAATGGAGTCTCGTTTGTAGTCAATTTTAGCCCGGCTCTTTAATCTCTTGGAAGCATTCTTTATAGGCTTTCTTATTTTCTCCATCTTAATGAAGAAACTAAACGAGTTTTTGGATCAGCACCTTTTGTTTCATTCCATAGTCCCAGAAATCTAAGAGTCATCTGGTTAGAGCAAAGGTACCTCCAGCTGGTAAAAAGGATTGTTGGTTCACAGAAATGTGGCTTTCCTTGCTCTCAGACTTGCAATAACATCAGAGAATGCAAGACTTTTACGTCTAACTCTACCAAGAAGACTTTTAAGATTAATCATCAATTTTAACTGTGATTCCAAAAACATGATTTATTTGTTATCTTGTAAGGTGTGTGGAATTTAGTATGTGGAACAAACTTCAAACAAGTTCCACTATAGGTGGAACAATTACAAGGCCGCTAACAGGAAAATTAGTAAGAGAGAGGACGCCCCTCAGGCGAGTTTTCGTCAACATTTTACTAATCAAGGTCACAATGGCTTGAAAGAAGATTGCGAAATAACCTTGATTGACAAAACAGACGCATTCTCGCCTACGCAGCGGGGGGTCCTTTTGGATCACCACATTTAAAATACTGTCACCACAAGGACTCAATGATGTGGAGGAGACCTAATAATTCTAAAATTAAAATTATAAAAAAATGTATCACTTTTCTATTATAAATCGTATCAAGGGACCTTCCCATTATATAGTATATTAGGGAGGTTTCTACAACGCTTTAAAAATGTAATTCTGAAAAAGGCTATTGCCAAAACGTAAAATGAAAAATGTTTTTTCTTATTCCATGTGATTAACTCATTCATGTAAAGACATGGAGAAAGACTATCGTGTGATTACTCTATATTATTATATATATATTTACAATAAAACCAGTGAACGTGTTGTGTTGTGTATGAATTATATTAAAATTAAAAACACAAGTCTGTTATGAACGATATTTCAACATTTCACAAGTCTTACACATATACATATTCTACATATACTATATATACATATACATAATTATACAAAAATACACACATACATATGTGACGTTCCATGAGAAAAGGGACCAGAGCGATTTTAAACGCCCTGAAAATGACATCGTTTATACTAAAAACGACTCGTTTTATGTCGTTTTTGAAGGGAAATGGAAGCTCGTTTTATAAAATTATAGTAAGTTTGTAAAAACAGAGGTATTTTTACAATGCAAACGGAAGCAATTTTTATAAAACAATAGCATGTTATCTTAAAAAACGGAGCATTTTTTGCAACGCAAATGAAGGGATGTTTTATAAAACGATATAAAAACGGAGACCAAATAGAGACATGCTTTGAAGAACGATGTTACGAAATGGGAGCTAGTTTTAAAGAAATCCATTTTTTAAATGACATGGGCATGTTTTCTATAACGATAACAGGTATGGATGGATGGACGAATACAACTGTCTTTGTACATTGTTCCATAGACACAGATCATAACTACGAAATATACATCTGCAAAGAGCTTTCATCTTCATTGCATATTTTTCGTAGCTTGCTGCAAGCATCGTCTCCCAATAGAAACTACTGTAATTCGTTGTTTGGCCCGTTTTTTTATTACATAGATTCTAATAATTGTACGTTGTATTATTTACAATCGTTCCGTTGAGGACGTTTTTGTTGATATACATTCTTTCTAGAGTAGACTTTCCTCCTTGCCGAAAATAGTTTTTTGTGTTTATATTTTTTTATCAAGTTCGAATGTTCAGAAGAACACTTTCAAGATGACATTGCAGTGGTAAATAAATAATACCATAAAATTTTGTAATTATTAAGACAAAGACCTTTTAAGGTGAGGTGGTGGAAATTAGAGTAAATTATCATTGTGGAGGAGGGATTTTTAAGCATATTTTTGTCACCTGAAGCTATGTTCAAAAATTACTCCTCTGCAGTGATTATTCACTATTATGGTTAAAATAAGAGTAAATAATCACTGTGGAGGAATGATTTTTGAACATAGATTCAGGCTTAATATTTCCTTTTATTTTTGAGTACCCCTAAAAATATGAAAAAGAACAAAAGAACAGAATATTTTGACCATCATAAAAGAGTTAATAGCATCTGTGAAGGAGCATGCAAATTCGACAATTTTAAAATTGATTAGCTTCATTCAACAATATTAAGATTGTTACTTCACTTTTATTATAACCTTTCTGTATTTTCTTTTTAGTATTGGTCGTATATAACATTTGCACATAAAATTTACCGCGGCCAGTTATACAACATTTTCTTAGAATGTAAAAATAGTCAATCTTCACGGAAATTGCAAATGTTGTTAAAATTTGCCGGGACTGCCACTTATGGTAAGATACTTACTGTATTTTTTTCTTATTATTTTATCATCGCAAAGCTTTTGCAACAACTTAAAATTCAAAATTTAAATAAACATAACAAAATTAAATCTTTGGGTTTCTATCTTCTTTTTTTATGTAAATAATTTTTTTTTTTTTTCATTCCATAATAATGCAGCACTAAGTAAGATTGAATAATATCAAATAATCACTGTGGAGTGATTTTTGAGCACAGATTCAGGATATAAAGCCTGAAGCAATACTATGCTAAAAAATATACCTGGACCTATGCTAAAAAATTCCTTCTACACAGTGATTTATTCTTATTTTGACCACTACTGTTTTTTTACGAAAGTTGTTTCAATGACCTACCATATGTTTGGAATAAGAGCAAATAATCACTGTGGAGGAGGGATATTTAAATATAGCTTCTGTCTACAAATGCTGAAACTATGCTCACAAATTCTTCCCCACAGAGATTATTTTTCTCTTATTGTAACCACTAACCTATGATCTATTTTAGAATACTTACCAAACAATAATTCCAAGCCTGAAGCTCCGACACCAAACACTAATCCATATACAACAGTAGTTAAAATGAT
>JAULBZ010006692.1:0-12143 GCA_032360805.1 Neoturris breviconis | reverse complement strand
TAGAATAAACAAACAAGCAAGCTAAACGAGATAATGCTAGAAAATAATTGTAAAACTTACTAGTATAATGTTGACGTTTAAAGCGTCTCCGCTCTCACATAATATCTTCTAGTTATAAAACACGTAGCAAACTACGCGTTTTATATCTAAATCTGTACAATAGGCTAAGCGTTCCCAAGGGATCGTACCGTGACTGAACACGAAGTAATACGATACCTCGGGTACACTTAGCGCTTTTAAGAATAACATAATTGCCACTTCAATATATACTTATATACTCCAATCAAAACATGCAATTATTTTCCGGTCAATCACAGCGTAAATGACTACAGAATTTGGTCACTATATATCTACGTATATTGCCATATATGGTAATACACAATCCAAATACAGAAATAAACGGGATTGTATTCGGTAGTCTTTTACGCTGTGAATACTCCATAAACCTCTCTCTTTACAATAATTACACAGTCCAATGGACAAAACTCAAAGTCCGCAATAAAGACGGTAGAACAATGTTTCACCGTATAGTTCTAACGTCTTTACTAGGGACTTTGAACATGTGTTTGCTTACTGGGAGTCATATTTCTGTTGTTCATGTTTTTGGAGGGTGTTGATCGCAAACTATATCGGTTTTTGCTTTCTGATTGATAGATATAACTAACTCCCTTGGGAATATTAACTTTAAACGAAAATTGTTTATAACAAAAAGTAAAATACATAACAAATACCTTTCTTAAAATTTGACGATCGATAGCTGGCTTATTTTAGTGGTGTTATACATCCTTTACATGGATCCCAAAACGAGTTTCACCCTAAACAAGCATGAAATTGATTGTTTTCTTCGAATGTGAGGTCGTTTAGGGTAGGGTGAAACTCATTTAAAGGTCCATGAATAGGCTGTTTTAGAGGAAGCGTAAATAGGATTCTGTACGTATGTATATGTTTACAAATTTGTATATAAAACAGAAAAAAAGAAGAGTACTGAGATGAAAAAGTAATTTACTAAGCTTTGAAGAAACCAATCCATTGCAAGTTCGTTGATCTAACATACTTCTGCACAGAATCATTTTTGTTGAATTTTGTCAATTTTAGTTGATTCAAACCTACCATAGAAGTTGGTTTCGGAGCGAAATTTTGAAATGGTCCTTCCCTAAGCAAAAATGTCGAATGCACTAGAATAAAGGGATTTCAAACTTCTTCAATGTGTTAATAAACGAGATCATATATTTTAGCACAGAAGTATTAACTTCAAAAGAAAACTCTTCACTGTTATTAAAAAGCATATTAACTACATAAAAGTCAGGGAGGTCTGGGACTTTACTTAAATTGTCAAGGAGAATTCAAATGCAATTTCCTTTAGTCACCGTACAGAAATTCTGTTTCTACGAGCTTGCAATGGAATATGAATAAAACAATCCATTACAAGATCGTTGACTTAGTACTCAGTACTCTTATTATCTGTATTATTTTTTTCAAAACGCAGTAAAGTATTGCAATACGCGTATCTTATGTATACACGCGTATTCTGAACTAGACTGGAGTGGTTCGTTACTCAGAGAGCTAACCGGCTATAACGTAATATGGGGGATAATTGGGAAATCGGAACTTAAAAACCGAAAGAAAGAAACTACGACCGGCACTATTTGCCATCTCAAATTTTGTGTAGGTGAAGCTTGATATGGGCCGGTCGGCATTCATGTGAAGTAGCGCAAAAACAAAACCCGATAATCCTAAAAAATATTTCGAACGGGGGTTAAATTCATAAAATCACACTTCGCGAAGGAGAAAAGTTGTGTTCTCGCCGTGAAAGAAAATATTCAAGTCGCAACTGATAAATTTATTCTTGGAGTAAATGAGGAATTTACATATTATTGGTCGATTTTTGTGAAAATGAACCAGACTATGGAATCATTAAGTTAGTTTTATATTGGTCGTTGGTTCTAGGTTGACCTGTATATAGCCAATATCATGCTATAAGAAATTAGTTGAAATGAGAAGAGACGAGGGGACGTTATGGATATTATTATAAGGTAAGGAACTATGTAGCAGTAAGAAGTCTTTTCGCTTCGTGGCGGAGCGTCTAAATATTTGTTTTTATCACGATCAACGATTATCAACGATCTACGTCTTTTTTATTTGTTTTCTATGTTCTGGCGACAAAAAGTAGAAATAACCGTACGTGTTAATATTTCGTATAACTACAGATGTGAGAATAGAAGCTTTTGATATAATTCATGTTTGTATGTGGATCATATGATACCTACAATTCAGGACACAATAGGCATGGACTGCCCCCCTGCCCCCATAACATTGTGGTCATGAAAGTTTCCGTCCGCGAACTTCAGCAACAATATTGTTTCGGGGGCAGGGGGGCAGTTTTTTTAAAAAAACAACAAATTCTAAGCTATGTTTACAATATTATGACCTTGATTGTACTATGTGTGGGTGGTTTGGGTTTCCCAGAGATTTACCAGGAGTCGTGCTAAAAAAGCTGTCAGTTTTTATTTGAATTTTTTTACACGCAAGTTCTAACACATGATTTTAGAAATTGTCTTTGAAATAAATCGGTATTTGATTGGTTACTAAAAAAGTTAAATGAATTTGATTGGTTCAGCTTATAATATCTTTTTTGTTTGTGAATGATTCTTTTGCAATGACGTTTTGTGTTGCGATAAAAAATATATGGAAGAGTGTACCTTACAAGAGAACACGTGCCCCTTGATATAAATATACAGATTGATCAAAATGACGCAACTTTGTAAGATTATTGAGATGTCAAATAGTAAAAGTCGTTCGTGCTGCGCACTCGCGTCAGTACTTATCTCGCTTCCCGTTTCCGCTACGAAGAACACATAAAAGGCTAATTCTGAATTGGAATCGATATTCTTCCACGCTCTTCATATAAATAAAATCTAAATATTCCATTCGGTGATATTTGATCATCACTTCACTTTTCAACTTTTTATAAGGCATGAAAAAATAAATCCTTCAGCGCTAATTTCTAACGAAAAATTGCAATAAACGATTCTCATATACAACCTTTTACATAAATTATGAGAAATTTGCGAATCTGAACGAATTCTCTACACCACAAATGAAACATAAATACGCGGAAATTAATCTCGGAGATTTAGTGAGTATATCTAATGTAAACGTTATAAATTCTGTTGTTTCTAGCAGCCTAGTGCCGAGCCTCTTGGAAGAAAAATTCGTCATGCAATTCAAAAATTTCGCACCAATTCCATTTTGTCTCATATTTTTATGTGACTGATTGTAGGAAATTTAGATTTTAAAATTCAGATTTTTTTTCCAAGTGGGCATGTCGTTTTGACGTTGTTGTGACGTAATTCTAACGTCGCGTGTCGGTAGGGTTGAATGTTTTCAAAGAATATTTTCAACTTTGATTTTAATTTCCGAAAAATAATATTTGCAAGGAAGTGTTCAGTTCAAGATCTAGTAATTGATTAGTTTAAAAAGTCGTCTACCAGTTGGCACCAGGGTTAATTACGCTTGCCCACTGGTTGACGACTTTTTAACCTAATTCATTACATGATCATTGACTGAACACTTTACTTGCAAATATGATTTTACAAATTATCTGAAAATAGAGATTTTGAAGCAGATGGTGCATAACTCTATTTAAAAATCATATGTGAAAATACGCAGATGTTTAGAAAATTATTATTATTAATATAATATGCAAATAATATAAAAACAATGATTTAATGTTTTTACCCAATATGCGACATTTAAGTAAAGTGGAACAGACGTCGCTGACGTTGATTAGATACGGTGTATTTCATTTATTTCCTTGCTGACTATGGTCATTTGGGACCATGTAAACTATCAATTTGACTACGGTTAACCGGTGTTTTTATTAGAAATTGGGATGGTGTGGCATGGGATGTAATGTAAAATAATATTTTTTTATTATATTATTTTTATTATATTATCATATGTGCCATTGTTTTATTGGTTGCTCAGATATTGGTCATAACATAAAATCCAGTTTTAATTGCTTAATATTTCGTATATGAAGTTGAAAAAAAAGCAAAACTCAGATAACTTGTAAAACACTGAATAAACGTATTTGAACACTGTGACAAGTGTATATCGATAACATCTTCCCAATGTGCGAAAACTTGTTCAAAGTCCGCAGTAAAGACGCTCGAACCGCGTTTTCAACGTCTTTACTGCGGACTTTGAACGAATTTTTGCCCAGTGGGTTCGCAAACATCAATGTGGTGCCACCCCCATTTCTCCTATTTTCCGAATTCCTTGAGTCACAACAATTAAATCAAATTATATAAAAATGTAGAAAATGTTAATTACTTGTTGAACTTACTTTTAGAAAAGTTTCAACATTACAGCTCCGGTCTGTAAAATATACTTCCAGGTCATGGGACTACGTAGATGGCATAAAAACAGTTCATGCCAATGTGTCAGTTACATACCAAATATCATTGACAAAAAATTAAGTAATGCATGAGTTATAGGAATCTAAATATTATTTTTGTCCGAAAATCTCATATTCTGGTCTGCAAAATAAACATTTTCATGCGACATGACTGACCAAAAGTTTCCTATTTTTTCTGGTCTATTTCCTAGTCTGTAACAAGTTTGAAATACTCCAGCAGATAAGGCAAAATAACTCCAGATTTTGTCCGGAAAGTCTGTCCGAATTATATATTTATCTTGGAACAAAGTGCCTAAAATTGGGCCTACAATTGGTGGAACCGATATTATTATCACGACCAGTCACCGTTATAGTGTTTATACAATTTTGATGGAAGCAATATATACAATTACTTACTTACTGATTTTAATGATAACCTTAACGATTTCCCATAATGACGTCAAAACTGTGATAAAATGTTGATGACATCACTTTCATAAAATTATTTTAGCATGATTATAAAGGAGAATTCACATGTCGTTCTGAATCAAAATACAGAATTGAATCATCTTTTATCAATCAATAATTATGGCTCCTTGAATATAGATACCAAGATTTGCAGCAACAAAGTTTTTGTTGACGTCAGCAAGAAATCCTACGTGACTATTGTTACAATAATGGTAGATATAGAAAGAATTTCAGTGAAGGAAATTTTACTGTCTGAATAACAAATTAAAGTTGTTGGGATTGACTTTTTAGATAAATATATAGTGCTTCAGTGGTTCAGATGCTATGAATAATAATGTGACAGGGGGTGGCAGAATCCACCCTTTGAACAAGTTTTTGCCCACTGGCTTATCCATACAAAACATGTATGGATTGTTTTTCTAAATGCATTATGGCATTTATAATCATTTGAGATTATATACATACAGTAAATGGTACTTATTTCATTTAATGTCACTGTTACAAGATTCTGCAACTGCACCATAGAAGTTCTTGAAAATATTGAGTGTGAAATGCTTTCTGATAAACGTGTCTAAATAAATTTTACGGGGATTAAATTTTGCAATTAGCGGAAATATGCATAAAGTAAACGTTATTTCGTTTTTAATCATGGAGAAATGGGTGAATATAGATACAATGGTCAATATTGTTCGTGGGGTATTAGATCTTGTAGCTCGTTAAGAATATAATGGAAAATTGGATATCAATTTATTGTGGAGTTAAATTATAGTAAATCGAATACCGGTAAAATCGAACTTTCATTATCTCGAACCATTTTAGGATTTCTCTTGAATTCTAATAATGGATTCTATGGTAATACTTTCGTAAAGAAACTACTCACTATGGACTATAATACCAAATAATGTCGAACCGATATTTATGTCCCTTCAGGTGATTCTTTCGGATAACTCGGGAAATCATGTAAAGATTTGTTGTAGACTGCAGGAATAAAAAAACCCCGAAAAAGACTCGAAAATAGGTGCGTTATATTTACTGTAATGTGAATAATTCTGTCTTAATAGGGAACTAATCCAATGACGCCACAATAACCGAAAATAATCCATTTATACGATGCTACTACATGAATAGATATATTTTGGAAACTTATTTGTTGTTTGTGTTTTATCTTTGCGAATAAGAAAATAGATACAGTAGGCCTTCGTTAAGTGGGACCCTGGATAAATGGGATCCCCGCTAAGTGGGACCCTTTTTTATGCCCCCCTCAGTGAAAAAGCCCGCTTAAAAGGTTCGCTTAAGTGGGACCCCCGTTAAGTGGGACAGTTTTTTTGTTCCCCTTGCGTGTTAAACTCAACGAAGTCCTACTGTAAGGTTATGTTTGGTTGACAAAGGAATTAGAAAATAATTCATAAATATCATTCATAACCATCATGTCTTATAGTTACCTATCTGATATAGTTTTATCTCTCTACTTAACCCTATAAGACCCAGGCTTTCAGGGGGTTTAATAACCCGGAGAGGGGAGTACAATGTACCACACCCCAATAACTTTTGAACTACTACTTTGCTTTAACTTGAAACTTGGTCACAATATACCCCAGGCTCTATTCTTTTCAAAAAAGTAAAAACAATTTGCATACGTCATCATTTCATGCATAATGTGAGTATCATACCGCAATACCCGTGAAAACTTGACTTGGAAAGCAAAAATGGAAATTTAATTAATTATATTGTTATATTTGCTAATTATGAATAATTTTTAAACTATTGCACAATAATACAGTTGTAATGGCTTGTAGGTCAAAATAATACTGAATTTAAAGCACAATTTGTTTTGAAAATGTCTATTCCCGAAGGCCTAAAGTGGTCTTTTGGTCAGCAGTTTTCAAATACAATAACATGAAAAGTCACTAGTTTTGGGCCAAATACGATTAGTGGATCAGAAGTTATACGGAAATTTTTGGGATTGTGGTGCAAAGTTAACCCCCCCTGCTGGGGTAAATATGGTCAATGCTGCGTCGTTAAAAATAAAATCTCTAATTAATATCAAGGAATTGAAAGAAAAATTGCGTGGGTCTGATGTCATCATGGGTCTCGTGGGTTACGAGCAAGCCTTTGTGGGTCTAGAGTTACTTCGTGCCTTCTCGTGGGTCATATTCTATTTCATCTCATGGGTGTAAGTTTTATCATTAAAATGCCATAATTTAGTACTTGTTTGCTCTTTTAAAAAATCACTTCGTGAAAGATTGTTGAATACGGATCCGTAATGCTTTTTTGATGACAGTAGCAAGAAGATGCCTTCAGATAAATCTCGTGTCATACTATTTAACAAAGCACTACTACGGGCCATTTCAATCCTTAACCTTGGCTCATACAGACAAGATAATTTCTAGATACAGAAGTCGTTTGCTAAACACACAGCCGAGAAAAACACTGTGGAGAGAGCTGACACGGCAAAAAAAGAGAGAGAAAGAGAGATAGGAACAAATAACTAGTAAATCTTGCCAATCTCACTACTTCTTTTTACAGGTAACTCTAATACGTAAACAAAGTTATTAAGCGGAGATTGTGTTATTATCGGGCCGTAGTAAAGATTTACCCAGTTAGTAAAAACTTTTTCAAAGAGCGCAGCAAAGAAGCTAAAACAACATCGTTTGACGCTGATGTCTTTACTACGGACGTTAAACATGTCTTTGCCCACTGGGTAGAGTTGCATGATTTATTTGCTTAAAACCTTTTTAACAGGTATACACACAATGTTCACAGGTATATACACACAATGTTCACAGGTATACACACAATGTTCACAGGTATACACACAATGTTCACAGGTATTTTGAGCCTCTAAATTTCTTAACCGACAGTAGAATCACTGTCAATTTAAACTGGAATTTTAGTGCAAAATCTCAATAAATGATAAAAATAACTAGCTACATACATAAGGTATACAAACGATTTGTATATAAAACTAATTTATCTCTATTAATACTGAGTCTTTTAGGGGCTCCTCAATACTGGAGCGGGTTATTTCAACCCCTTCCCCCTCCACCACCCTCTCCCCCTCCATAAATTTTTATATGACGATGCATAGTGTTAAAACGTTCCAGAATGTTGGGTCAACACATAATTACCATTTTGGCACAATTATATGTTTGATGACGTAATTAATTATGATAACGTCATTAAGTCAAAACAGGTGATAAAAAAGAAAAACTTTATGAAAAAATCTTTAGTCTCCATATTTTTTTTTTACCACCTGGCTAAAATTTGTGCCCTCCCCCCCCCCTATATCCTGAATAGGGTTAAAGCAATAAATACAACAACAATGACAACAGGTATATCTATCTAACTACATAGGTAGTTAACTCTTAAACTTTATAAGGTAGACATCTAGCTAGCTAGAACATTTCCATAGTTATCTGGCTATATGTATTGCCCAGTGACCTAGTTAAAATCTTTCGATGGTGTTTCAGTCAAGCAAGCTCTAATCATGTACAATGCACGAATATATAACATGCAGTTATTAGCAAGTAATATCTATCTTATATCTGCAGATTAATAAATGAAAAGCGTATATTTCACCTTTCGTAGAACAATCTCCTCCTCTTGTCTTGTCCTGTCACTTTTGTTTTCATATCGAATTTTTGGACGAGCCACAATTTGACGTTTTATTTTCCCGATTTGTCCCAAAAATTTACATATCGGAAAGTAATGGGTTGAAATCTCACTTTAACAGTTGTTTCAGAATTATTTATCATATTGACGAGTACTAAAAGACGTAAAATAGCCATATCAGCATCTTTTTGTTGCCATTGATATAGAAAGGTAACTTTCCTGTAAGATGTACTAACGAGAAATATTAGTCTAATTGGAATCGGGAAGTCTACAGTAATTCTAATCGGAAAACAACCGCATTCATTAGCTGCTGCGGGATGTATAATGCCTGCGGATAAACTCAAAAGTTTACTTATTGCGACGACCACCACCGCCACCAACGTCCGTTTCAAGAAATCCCTCTGCTCCGGATGACGGAATTTAAATAGTGGAATAAATGTTTAATGTTCCATAATCATAGTCATATCATTAAGGAAATTATGCCAAATACTTTTATGCTTGAACATAGACGCATAAGGGTGCGTTTAAGCCTGGATAGACACACACATGGCTTGTATAATAATTGACATTTGAAAGCATTGGACTTAAAAACGGTGTGGTAAATAAGAGGGGAGTTGGGCTTATTATATACTGGATTCTATGATTGTGGAACGAGGAAAATTGCTTTCGTTATTTCTTTGCATGAACATCTGGTGGTGGCTGTTGGTACCAAGAAATGTTTGAGAGTGGTCATTGAGTAAATGATTATCTAACGAAATAAGAAATATGACACTAGAGTACACACATATGGTTTATTAAAGCTGTAATGCAAAGCGCAAAAGCCTTCCGAATACGGTCACGTATTACTCCGCATTCAAACTGTGTATTGCCATATATGTCTGAATATGGAGAAATACGGGACCATATTCGGTAGGCTTTTAAGCTGTAGACATGGAACGCGTTATTTATTATTATATATTATTATTCTTTCATAATCCTACAGTATATACTTAAATTCGCTTGAGCCTGAAAGTTGATCGTTTTGGGCTTTCAGCATCAAAGGTATTTTATATGTTACTTAAAATTTTCTAATATGCAGTACACCCGATATAACGAACCTTGAACGGAACACGAAGGAAGTTTGTTTATATTTCATAAGTTTTTCATACCATTCTATCTAATCTAAGGACTTTCGCCTCTTCATAAGCCTTACTTAAAAGAAGACACTGCGATGACGTATTTGTTCCCTGAAGCCAAACTGTTTGTATTCTGACCACTCAGTTTTTATTATCGAGGCCAAGATATTTATTTGTTTTTGCTGATATAAACCTAAGTTTTTAACGAGGTGTTAAATGATATTCTCCCTTGCTATGAATAGGTTGTGAAGATAAACACTCACGTATTTAATTGTTTGATAGTAAATATTTGCACCGACCTGTATATGCCGATATGACAAAAAGCAACTGCAATAAGTTTTGTGGATACTGTAACGCAGGAGAAACAGGAGGACATGGCAAGTTATCCAAGTTATCCATTATATTAATTTATAGAATTATATTATCCATAATCCCAAATAACGTGCAAGTAGTTTTTGTTAAAATTTGCTTATATAGCAACATGTGGCATAGTAAAAGTTGCGAAATCGCGTGTTGTTGGTGGAACAGACGCGAAACTTGGTGTATGGACTTGGCAAGTTGCAATGTATGAAAGTGATATATTGTTTTGTAGAGGTTCCTTTGTAAACGAAAGATGGCTTGTCACTGCTACACATTGTGTAATGTATAAGTCTGTAAGTGATTGTGGTTTGAAGTATGGCAAAAATGAACTATCAATTAAAAACATAAAATACAATATTTAGATATGACACAACTTGTTGTATTTTGATATTGTTTTTATTTACTTTAACGGCGAATTATTCCATTACCAAACAATTAATTCAGAATCTTTACTGTTTTTGATTGAAAGAAGAACTCCATATCATGGTGTGTGGTAAGAGCAAATCAAAAACTAAATTTCCTACTGCTAAATATTTGTCCAAATAAAACCATAATCTTCGTACGGAGAAACCAATGAAATACAACATGTTTAGGGTGAAACTCATTTGAGGGGTCCATGTAAAGGCTACCTTACTTTATTACTGCGATTTTCGATATTGTATTATCTGGGTAGACTTATAGGATAGGTATTCGTATCTACAATGAATACAACGCTTTTTCTTGTAAAACTGAAAAAGTAATTTGGAATTGTCAAAAATGTAACACCGGACTAATAAATGCGTATTCGCCTATATCTTCTCACGGTAAACGGAACTTTTTATGAAAAAGAAAGTAAGACCCTAAACAATAAGTAACAACAAAGGATTATCATATGACCATTTATTGAGATTCATGGGATAATTATCATTCAACGCCTATTCTTCGGTCACTATTATCAATGAAGTATTTATTCTCAGCGTCATATACTCACATGTGCGTTTACCCGGGCATAGACACATCTATTGATCTATTGATATGTGACATTTGCTTATGTATCGGGTAACAGGTAAAGCAATTGTAAACAATCAGCTATACGAGTTTAGGTGACCACGACCGAAATATAGATAAAGGAGAGCAAGCATTTAATGTATCTAACATTATCGTCTATCATTTGTATGAAAAAAAATCACAGGCATTATGATATTGCTCTGATGAAATTAGATAGACTATGTATAGTGATAGAGTTCAACCCATTTGTTTACTAGTTCATGGGTAAAAACCATATGCTGGTTCAAATTGCTACACTACATGTACGTATTAGATAGTCCAAATGTAAAGGTTGACTCCCACGAGGCGACAAATTCACGGCGAAACCCAAGAGAAGACATTTCGTTGATAAAAAGTGCCGTTACGCTCTGTTTCTGCCAATGGAATGTGTCCTTGGTTCCACCTCGTGGAAATCAACCTTAACAGGATTTGTTATTGATTTATTGGCTTAATATTCTTAACTTTCCAGGAAATCGAAATAGTCTCTATTCTCGCAGAAATATATGTCAAAATCCCTTACTGGGTGTGAGTAAAATAAGAGTTAGAAACGACTTAACCGTCTCAGATGGCATATCAGTCGTTAAATTATTTACGCACCAGGTTATAACAAAACATTATTGAGATGAAAAAAGTTTAGAAAATCATATCAATCCATTACTTAAGTTACTGTCCGTTTTCGCCTAATATAATACGGCCTTTCAGATTCAGTCAGTCAGAGCAACCTTTAGTGACTCTGGCATTTGAATAACGCTCTCTCTGTCTTAGCTTTTTTACCCAAAGTTTCATCTACAAGTTTCATAAATAAATCTTCCGGTTTATCATTGTTAGGTATTTTGAACGAAATATTTTCAATTATTACGAACAGTGTTGGTTTCATAAGTGTAAGTTTTATGAGGTTGCAAGGATAAGAAACAAAATAGTTCACTTCTCGTTGACCTTGTAGCTGTAGCTGTAAGTAAAAAACTGTGAAATAGTTTTGCAGTGACTTTCACTTCTCTAGACGGGAGCAGCAAACTCAATATGAGATAGATCCAGAACTGGAGGCGTATCCAGTTTCAAGTCTCCCGAATTAGGTTCTAAGATTTTCAGAAAAATAAATAATAATGATAATAAAAAACCAAATAACTAAAGTAAGCTGTTTATCACAACCCTGTAGATAATAG
>JAULBZ010006690.1:0-12144 GCA_032360805.1 Neoturris breviconis | reverse complement strand
CTAGTGTCTTCACTATGCGAACTTTGAACATATTTTTGCCGATTGGGAAATTGGTGTTTATTAAAAACGCGATCTAATGTAACAAAATGTGATCGTCATTATAATGTGCTGACAATACGAGTAACGTTGGAAGATATAAACCTAAAAGGTAGATTAATATAGATTTGTTAATCTGTATGGTAGAAACTGTTTGTGGAAACCGGCTCACCCTGTTGTATGCAACGTCTAACCAAAAATACGTCGAATTTATGTCGACGTGGGATGGGCGTGGTGTGCCCATTGGATTGAATTAGATCGCTATTCTAACGTTATTTTGCTGACTTTGAACAGGTTTTTGCCGGCTGGGTTGGAAATTCTAATCCGATGAAATAATTTGGGAAAACTATAAAGAAAAGTTTTAGGTTTTCGACTATATATCGAAATTGCAATGTTCTAATCGTCGTGACGTCGTTTTGATGTTGTTTTTGACGTTTATCCGTCGTCGTGTGCCCACTGGTAGAACGATATTTATTGTTAGTTTAACCAAGAAAATCCTGAATTTATTTTGACCAAACGAACGTTAAGACGTCTTTAGGCCAAGTCAAAATTCCTTAGTTGGTTCAACTCATGACCATAAGAAAACCGAAAACAACCGCTAACGTCACTGAACAAAAAAAATCAAAGCTTTAATTGCCACATCACACTATCAGCAAGTTCGATCACTAATTTTGTAACTGTGGCAACAATTACACAAATGCATTGACGAGATTTAACATATAAACACAAGGGACAAGTGATCAATTATATATTCTTTTGTTTCATGCTTAGAGAATTACATTTTTGATTAACACAATTATTTCGTTCACAAAATTTAACTGACTGCGATTTCATATTTTTTAATGCACGAATTCAAAAATTGTGGAAAGGTATAGATTTCTTTTAATTGCGTATTTTCCAGTCAAGCATGTTGTGTTATTGGCATTATTTCCCATGAATAAACGTGGGGCGTTTCTCTTACTTTAGGGCGTGCTTCTTTGAAAATTATAAGTTCGAAGTTTTAATAAACTGATATTGAAATATATCCCTTAGGTTATACCAGGGGACAAAAACGTGTTCAAAGTCCGCAGTAAAGACGCTAGAACAACGTTCTTAACTTCATTCTAGTGTCTTTACTGCGGATTTCAATTTCGCCACTTGGAAATGATTTAAGAGTTTAAGTTAAGTATATCTTGAGATACTACAGTGCGTGACGGTGCATTCATTGGATTCTAATTTTCTAAATTTTATTCAACGTCCAACGTCGTGAAACAACGTCAAAACGATATGGCCTGTACAAGACAACTTCATTCCCAGAGTGACTAAATAATATTTTGTTATAGTGTATCAAGATCATAATTATTCCACGATGTCTCTTACAAGTGCAAAGCGCAAAATTCTCGCTGGATACATCTGTTTTCTTACCCTTCTCATGATATTGTTACTTGCTTGTTGTACTTTACCGAATTGGTGGTTATTCGAATATAAAGATTTCAATGGTAGCAATATCATTAATGTTAAAATTGGCTTATGGAAAACATGTCACGAAACGAACTCCAATGAAACATGCAGGGACTATGTTGACGTGGATACCAGGAAGGAAAATATAACAGGTCAGCTTCGTTCCCAGGGCTTTTTAACTTCTTTTTAAAAATGTCAAAAACTCTGAAGATGATATTGAGAATTTATTTTAAAGAATATGAGCAAAATATTCCACGCCAAATTATACCAAGAGAAGACATTCTATTGGTAGAAATTGACATCATACAATCTCAAAGTCGCATAATCACCCTACTTTGTCAAAATTCCAAAATCGATGTCAAGTTCATTATTGACAATTGCTGATCAAGCCCTGAAATTTTGAGCAGTTATAAATAACAGGAAGTGGGTTAAATAAAGAATTATTACTAAATGCTAGCTACAACTTTATGTAATTACGCATATAATCAATGAAGTTTGGCCAAACAATATGGCTGCCACACAGTTCGTATAAAAAATACAAAGCTTTAATCACTAATATCTCCACAAATAATTGTCATTAGGGAATCAAATTTTCAGAATGCGTAACTGACTTGATAAGCTTTCATGTCATGTATATAAAAGTTTGACTAAAATAGGGTGATTTTGCACCTGGTAGACGCTGTAAACGCTTTGTCTTATTTGTGTATTTTAGGTTTAAACGCTATCCGTGCATTCCTGCTCACAGCTATAATTCTATCATTCATTAATATTATTCTTGCTATTTTTCTTATGTTCAATCATACAATGGATGTATTATTAACCTGCATTACTTTTCTTAAAATCTTTTCATGGTCGATATGTAAGTATTAATGTTAATATCCATTGGGTGCAGGGGAAGAGCGCTGAATCAACAATTATCAATTAATTGGTTTCTTCGTACTGAAGAAACCAATCAATTGCAAGCTCATTGACTTAACACTCTTCGTCGTTGCTTAATTTTCCCCAAATTTATTGATTTTAACTTCTTCAAAGTTGTTAAGATATCTGCTTTTTGAAACAAATTTTGTGGATGATCCCTAATGTTGATATCCATTGGGTGCACGCGCGTAAGCCTAAGAAGACATTCCATTGGTAGAAATTGACATCGCACGTCATATGAAGTCGATTTCTACCGATGGAGTGTCTTCCTTCCGAATTTTTCGCCTAATGGCAATCAATTTTTACAAGACGGTCTCAAAATTAATGGATTGGTTTATTCATACTGCAGTAACCAATCCATAACAAGCTCGTTGATATAACACCCTTTTACGCAGTTCCATTTTTGTTGCAATCTAGACGTTTTTCATACAGAATTTTGAGATGGGCTTTTTGTGTCAATGGAGTTGCTATAAAACCCCAGGGTGCAAATAACTTGTTCAAAGTTCGCTGTAATGATGCTAGACAACGTTGTGACTTTGAACAAGAATTTTGCCCGCTGGGATCGCCAAAGTTCTAAAATTTGATCTGCATGTAATCTGTAATTTGGCAATACCGATTAAGCGCTGCCTTTGAATTAGCGCTGCATATTTTAGTTGAAGATTGAAATGAGTGCCGTCCACGAATAAACGCCTCACTATTCACTAAATGCAGCGGTATATTTGGTTTTACACTGTATACACACCATGGTTTAACTTGATTGAAAAAAACAAATTAAAGAGGTGTGATTTTGTTGTCTTAAGATTAAATTCAATGCCGTCACTTAACCATAAAGCATGGAGCTTTTTTTTATAGGTGGATTACTTGCAATATGCGTCGCATTCTCAGTTAATGATAGCGCAGATGCGTCACCGCCATTATGGGCTAAACCCTCTACAACTCATCAAGTCTCACGTGACTATGGATGGGCTTTCATTGTGACTTGTGTTGGGTTCGTTGTGTCTTTTTTCCTCGTCATCCTAATATCGTGCCTATTGGGTGTGGTTTTGGTATATAGAAAAAAATACAAACATATTGCAAGCCGTGGTAGCAGCAGGACATCATCAAAACCAGTTGACGTGTTTAAAGATTATGATTTAAATGGAAATTTTATGAGTGGCAAAATAGTGCACCATACTCAAGTAACAGAAAAGAAAGACAAGAAGGAAAGGAAACAATCAGAAAGGAAAAGCGAAACTCATAAGGTGAGCGAGATTATCTGCACAACCTGCCGAATACTGTTCCATATGTTCTCGTATATGGACTGTGTATTGACATATGGTAACACACTGTCCATATAAGGGAATATACGGGACCGTATTTGGCAGTCTTATTAGAATGAGCGTTTACCACAAGTAGAGTATGTTAGAAACACGATATATTGATATGGGATATTTATGCTGTTATTCTTCTAAACCCTGCTCGCACAGGACGTCTATGCGACACAGACTATTAAATAGTCTTTCGAGTCTTTTACAGACATTCGGGAATAAATAAGGTTCGTTTTACTTGACCGCAAGTCTATATCCGACGTCGGAAAGATGAGCTGAAAGTCTATATGCAACGTCGAAAAGAAGTATTAAACGTTGACACAATTTCTCAAAGCCTCTTCCACCTACTCGCAGCTCACAGAGAAAAGTAATGCGTATTTGTTTGGATATTCTCGTGTTTTAGGTTTCGCAATACAGTAACAACGGCTTCCTACCAGAAAAACGTATCGCAACACCATCAACTGTATATAAAGAGGATGGATTAGCACAAGAAACACAGTATTATGGTTCAAGTCATCATTCTGATTATGATTCTACAACGCAATATTATCCAAAAGTCATAACCTCGCAACCCATGCCAAATCAAAATGGAATGATCGGTTTGATGGACAAGGTTGGTGCACATGTCAATCAACAAAACGTTTATTATGGTGATTATGACATGCAGCCAACGTTTATATCTGCTGTTAGGGGAGAAGTTGGTAAAAGAGGTACGACAGTGTTCGAAATAAAATTAATTAATCGCTGTGAAGGAGTGATATTTTAGGATAGCTTAAGGTTTTTTTAGCTTAAAGCTATGCTTAAAAATCACTCCCACACAGTGTATTTCTTATTTCATATCAAGATATCTCTTATTTCGACCACCGCCGCATGTAGCAATACGCATAATAGTCTACATAAAGTGATATTTGAAATGTTTTTTCGGAAGTTTTTAAACTGTAAAAGGGACAAAAGTATAAATAGAAAGTCCATCTACTATTAATCTAAACACGAACGACGTGAAAGAAGCCCTGTGGGAAAAAACCCTATTCAAAGCTACCAGTAAAGACACTGGAACAAGGTCGTTCGATGGAGTTTTAGCGTCCTTACTGTGGACTTTCAACAAGTTTTTGCTCACTGGATAAAACCTCCTAGTATTGGTTACTGTAACTCAGGCTACATTTTAGAACATAACTACCTGACAATATCTGTGGAAGAGTGTTTATGAGTATGCTGAAAACAGCAATGAAGCTGAAAACTAAGCTAAAAACTAAGCTAAAAAATACTCCTAGGTAACACTCGACGGTTTCTGACATGGCATAAATATCTGAGTTTCCCTTGTGTTGCGGATAGTTCTTCACTTGATCTAGTGGCCTCACGAAAGAAGAGCCTTTCGGTTCACTTCAGACTTCGGCCGGCTAACTTGCTATTTATTAGTAATCTATTCTAATGATTTCTATAGATACAGCACAACAAACATCACCACCCGTAACCAACCGTACATTCCAACAAGTGCCACCAGCGCACACTAGCCAGCAATCTATAAATTATCCTCGCCACGTGGTTATTCCAAGACAAACCGTGGAAGCTGAGAATAGAAAAGTTTACACAGTTTATACTGCAGAAGGAAAAAGGCCCAGGATTGACTCTACATTATCAGAAACGACACAAGTATTTGGTGTTGCTGGGCGAAATCATGGACATCCGAATCCAGATTATTAATACTGGAAATGGCGGTGCAATGTTCGTGCGGAAGAGGTACTTTTGAGTATAACTTCAGGCTTTGTATATTGGAGTGTGCTCAAAAGTTACTCCTCCGCAATGATTATTTGCTCTTATTTAGACCACAGAAGTAATACCGGTAATGGCCTGAGTCAGATTCCATACAACTACCGAAGGATTGAGACTGAGGGGAATCATTTTCAAATTGGTACTTCAAAATTAGTTTCAACAATCTTGTAACTGATAGGTTTCTTCGTAGCGAACAAGCCAATCAACTGCAAGAACGTTTACTTTGTTACAGATAGATTTATTTTGAAAATAATTTGGAGAGGACCCCTATTGGATGATCTGTTTATTCAACATTAAAAAGACGTTGCTCTGACGTCAAAACAACGTCATTGTTTTACATTAAAAAACATCACGTGCACAGTGAGATTTTGCATAAATTAGTATGGAGAAGAAGATTGCTGACATAGCATTGATACCAGTCAGAATAAATAATCACTGTGGAGTTGAAATTTTGAGCATAGCTTCTGCTATACTCAAAATAACTATTTTACAATAATTATTTGTTCGTATTTCGCAACCTCGTTCCCAGGGCTTCTTCTCTCTTGACGTTTAACGCTATGAGAGAAGAAGCCCCGGGGAACGAGGTTGCGTATTTCGACCACTATACAGCCGTCCTATTCTTTGCAGGTGACGTAAAATTTAGAAAAAAACACGCTTGATTTATAATATTGGTTTATAACTGTGGGCAAAAATTTGTTCAAATTCCGCAGGACGAACGACCTTGTTCTACCGTCTTTACTGCGGAATTTAAACAAGTTTTTGCCAACTGGGTGAGCCCTAGTCCTTACCACTATCGAGTAATTCGGCAATTGTTTTGGGCTGGGGTTCAGACAAATAGCGTGCCAAATGTGGCAAGATAAGAAATAAACAACCTTGATCCCAGTCCAGAAACCTGGGATGGAGGTAATAATAATCCATTACCAAAATTAGAGTGTACTAAGTCACATCATTTGCTAAAACCTTGTAAAAAAAGTCCACAGTAAAGACGCTAGAACAAACAACATCTGCAATGTTGTTCTAGCGTCTTTACTGCGGACTTTGAACGAGTTTGCCAACTGGCTGAACTAGGAATGATCTTCTTGCGCGATTAATTGGTTACTTCGTAAGGTAAAACCAACTAAATGCAACTTGGTTAACATCAGCCCCTTTATGGCAGTCATGCGACTGATTCTGCTGGGAATTAGCCAAACAAACCATATTTTTGCCATCTAACTATTCTAAATTGTTAAAGGTATTCATAATTATTATGAGGCTGCTTGGCCAGACAAAAGTTGAGTTTAACCCTATTCAGGTAACTAGGGATAATTTTTCCCTAGCAACCATATTTTTGACAGGTGGTAAAAAAAAATGCAAAAAAAAAAAATTCTTTTTGCTTGAAAATCATTTTGGTATATAGTTTACAACATGGCTCCATCAAAAGTTATTGTGCCCCCCCCGGCTATTCAGAGCCCCAAAAAGCCCGGCCTGAATAGGGTTAATGGTTAAAGATAATTGCGAAATAAAATACAAAATATAAAACTGGAAAAAGTATACAGACTGTTGGTTTATGGGTCTCTTGGTTTAATATACTTATTTTTTATCAATTCTTGTAAAAACGTTGTAAAATATTTGTATTAAGATACCTTTGGGCACATTACGTGATTAAATTTCAAATTCGTTTGAACATATGGTGTGCGTAAATGGAATTATATTATTTTTACTAATTGAATAAATTTGACATTTTATATAATGTATATTGTCAATGGATCTTGAAAGTTTTTTTTTTTTTTTTTTATTTCATGAATATTTATACAGGATAGCACTTTTCAGCCAAAATCTAATCTAGCTGCTATCAATAAGGGTCCTGTTTACAATAATTCCGAAAAAAAGGTTAAAATAAATATACATTACTATAAATTGGATAAAATTGTTAAAAGTTAAGAGCAATGTATAGAATAAATTTAAAAAATGAAGGAATAGAGCACCCAACAATCAAATATCCTAGCTGGATTTCTTCGGAGAACATCCACGTAATAGGTATGGTATATCCGCTGAAGAATTTCGGACAAGAAGAATGAAATATGATGCAGTGGTCACTGAAGGCTAGTGGGCAACGTAAGTCCGGCAATAGGATATACAAGAGTTGACAAGAGTTGACCAACCAGCTTGCGAACTTGTTTCGAGATTTCGGAAAATCAGAGTTATGCCGTATAATAATTATAATCGGTCCGATTCCGAGTTACGACAAAGTCAAGACACGACTTTGTCGTAACTCGGAATCGTCCCTTCTAAACCATCGTAGATAAGATCATTTACACCGACTTTATATCGTAAGTGTTCCACGACTAGGAACTATTTTTAACCTTGCAGCTGATTATCATTATGGAGATACGCATGCGCAAATACAGTATACTCCCGGTAACTCGAACACCAGATAAGTGGAACATTTACTATCTCGAACTAATTTCCTCGGTCCCTTGAACCTTTACTTAATACTTTTTCATGAAAACTACTCGAAAACTCGAACCCCGGATAACTCGAACACTCGCTTTTCCAAGGACACGGAGGCCTTAACATTATTATATTTATATTACTATTTATATTTCAATTAGACTAGTTTATAGTCATTAGTAGTCTAAATCTAGAAAACGGGAAAGATATCGGTGATAATCTGAGTGCCGTAATAAAAACGGGAAGAGAGAAAACTGACGACTAGCACAGATTGGCATTTTCGTGAAAATTCTGTCACCTAAGCTGCGCACTCAGTGGTTAAAATATTGACCAGGTAATCGATTTTCAATGGAATTTCAATGACGCTATTCATGAAGCATATGAAAATCAGGGGGTTACATATAAGAAACAAACTCAAAATGAAGGCTTGTGATATTTTTTCCGATATAAACAAGAAAATAATATACTTTCAAAATGTTTTTGCAAGGAACAATATTATTTAAAAAAAAAAAATGTAATAAATATTGAAAATATAAGAAAGCAGTTTTTCTAGTAAATATGAAAGTAACAGAGGTGTTACGTATTGAGCTTAAAAGACAAGAAGTCCACATGACTCACATCAGTGTGTATGTTGTTTACAACATAGAAGCAAAACAACCTAAGAAGCATTACTATCAAGCATATGATCGTTTCATTATTGACGTGTAAAGGTAGGAAGTTTTTACTCTCATATACTCTCCTGCTTGTTCTGTGGTTTGTTCCAATTGCTTATGTTTAAGACATCTGGTCAGATATACATTATTTGTCCAATTAAAACTTTGCCTATTTGACAGTATCATCCGATTACCGGACTCAGACCCGGACCCTAATGAAAACCGGACACTATAAATACCGGACCATGAGCAAACCGGACTCAATATATATCGGACCCTGAATAAACCGGACCAATAAAAAACAGACCCTGGATAAATAGGACCCTATAGAAATATTAATATTATCAAGACCAGACCAAAAAATTATTCAAATAAATGAAACTTAATTTCAGGACCAAAATTAAAGTTACTTCCAGTTATGACAGGAATTTGTCAGATATTGTAAATGTTGCAATTAACGCCTACGTCAAAATTGATGTCCATTTAAATTAACTATTCGCTCTAATACGTAAAAAACATGGTTACATTGAAGAAGGATACATTTTTATCCATTTTCCATTGTTATAATACATAGTATCGGAAATTTAATCTATTTTCCTACCTTTCTAATATATTTCCTACCTTTTTAATATATTTGTCGATTTTCCCATAAGCACCCTTCTATAATAGGGAACTTTATGGACTCGACCAAACCCATTTGTATCCTCTTATATCTCGCCTGCGTGTGTGCAGGCTCCTCTCCTACATCACCCTCATTCCCGGAGCCAAAAAGAAACTTCATTACCGATTATCTTCGACCATCGTAAATGTCGCAAAATGCTTTATGAATAAAACAAGTGTTTATGATGCTTTAAAAATATGAGCATCGAAAGGTACGGTTTCTTACGATTACAGTTTCTTACGATCCAGTGAAAACACACACAAAAAATCCTTGCGATGTTTTACGGCTTTTACGATCCAAACGATTTCTCACGATCCGATAATCCGATAATCCGATGATCTAATGATCCAGGCTTAATGTGGCTACGATTATACAAATGCATTGATGAGATTTAACATATAAACACAAAGGACAATGATCAATTACATAATCTTTTGTTTCATGCTTAGTCAATTACATTTTTAATTAACATAATTTTTTCGTTCACAAAATTTAACTACTGTAACATATTTTTTATTGCAGGAATTCAGGTATAGATTTCTTTTTATTACATATTCTTCAGTCAAACATGTTGAACTATTGATCATATTTCCCATGAATAAACGCCTTGGGGCGTAACTCCTATTGTAGGGGTACTTCTTAAAACTGTATATTTTAATAAACTGATATTGCATATATTGCTTAGGTTATACCAGTGGACAAAAACGTGTTCAAAGTCCGCAGTAAAGACTCTAGAACAACGTTTTCAACTTCATTCTAGTGTCTTTACTGCGGATTTTGAACAAGTTATTGTCCACTGGTCATGTTTCAATTTTGTCATTTAGAAATGACTGAGTGTAAATTTTCTAAATTTTGTTCGACGTCACAGCAATATGGCCTGCACAAGACAACCTCACTCCCAAGGTGACTAAATGTTTTTTTTTATAGTATATCTCCAGATCGTAATTATTCCACGATGTCTCTTACAAGTGCAAAGCGCAAATTTCTCGTTGGATACATTTGTTTTCTTACCCTTCTCATGATATTGTTACTTGCTTGTTGTACTTTACCGAATTGGTGGTTATTTGAATATAAAGATGGTAGCAATATCATTAATGTTAAAATTGGTTTATGGAAAGCATGTTATAAAACGAACTGTAATGAAACATGCAGAGACTATGCTGACGTGGATACAAGGAAGGAAAATATAACAGGTCAGCTTCGTTCCCAGGGCTTTTTAGCTTCCTTTTAAAAATTTCAAGAAGCCCTAAGCATGATATTGAGAATTTGTTTATTATAAAGCATATGAGCGTAGGCCTGGAAATAACTACCGAATATCCTATGTGGGTGAGTGTTTTTAACCCGCCATACAAAGTTTGGATGGGTTGCTACGCAATCACTTTGCGTCGGCGTCCCGCTTTTCTTATCAGATCATGTTCTTAGTGGTAGTTACCATTTCGAAATTTGGTACCAGCATTCGCGTAAACCCAATGAACCGAAAAGGGGTGGAGGAATGTTTTTTTCTGTGAAATAGGGATTTTTTGAAAGTAGAGACTTAAAATATTTTCAAAAATTTGAATTCTACGAGTTAAATCATAAATAGATAACTTAGAGAATTTATTTCTCTCTTTGTAAGGATTTAACCAAAATCTTATGTTTCTTTCTGTAAGACTTTGACTATTAATCTTTTTTTGGCATTACTTTTTTGGAAATCTTCCTTCTTCACTTTTGAAAAAAAACTCTTATTACCCCATGTTTTGTTACAAAGTTAATTATTTCACTATCATATTTGGACAGTATTCATCACCATAATTGAGAACCTTAATTATTTTGGGTGTCGATTGAGTTCTGGAATCCAGTCTAAATGTATGAAGCTTGTACATATCACATATCATAGATCTACGTGTACTGAACTTTGAATAATTTTAAAATGGCTCTGCTGAGGATAGTGGGCTGATGCTACCCAGTGCGCAAAAACTTGTTCAAAGTCAGAAGTAATTACGCTAGAATAACGTCTTCGAGTTTTTTTTCGTCTTTAGTGCTGACTTTGAACAAGTTTTTGCGCACTGAGTATTCTCTACTTAATCTATTGCACTATTTTAATCACAGCGTAAATGACTGCTGATATATAAGGGAGTCTACTATCAGAGGGTATCAGGGTCAGAAATCCATGTAAATTGGTCGCCAAATCAATTGTCCAGCAACTCGCCGGAATGGTGTGCCTAATTTGGAAGCTAGCTCACGGAATAAGAGACGGTTGCCGAAATGTTCTCCGGAGTAAGCCTGCACAACGGGATTCTACAGAAGTAGTATGCATTTTCTTTCTTACTGTTTCCAACAGATATAATAAATCGTTCTTATCTCCGTCTTCATTCTTTTAATGCATCTTTGAATTTGAACCTCGTGAATTTTTTTTTATTAAAATTACAGACCAGATATCAAGAAATATGTAGGAAATTGCGGACGACTATATCGCCGGCTTATTCTGCAGACTATTCCGCGGTGTTATGGCCTCCAAATTAAGCGCACATTACTGCGACTCGTTGGACGACCGATTATGTGGAATTCTGACCCTGATAGTCTACCACGCTGTATACGCTTTGTCTTATTTGTGTATTTTAGGTTTAAACGCTATCCGTGCACTGCTGCTCACAGCAATAATTTTATCATTCATTAGTATCATTCTTGGTATTGTTCTTTTGTTCAGTCATACAATAGATACATTATTATCTATGATTACTTCTCTTAAAATGTTCTCGTGGTTGATATGTAAGTATAGACTTTTTCACAGAATAATGAAAACGAGACTGCACAAAAAGGAAGTTATTGCATTGCAGCAAGTTCTACTTTGAGCAAGCCTCGTTTTCATTATCTTATAAAAAGGTCAATTACAAGAGGGTCTCAAAATTATATTTTTTAAAGAAGAGTACTGCGTCAACGAACTGACAAT
>JAULBZ010006689.1:0-12145 GCA_032360805.1 Neoturris breviconis | reverse complement strand
TGTTCAAAATCAACAGTATAGACGCTAGAACAACGTCGTTCGAAGTTGTTTTAGCGTCTTTACTGCTGATTTTGAACGGATTTTTGCCTACTAGGTTGTTTGGTTCATGCTACAACCAACATCTCAAAAGCTCGTTGCAAATTCGACTTTTTTGTTTGAACAAAACTGAAACAATAGATGTTTTTCAAGTTAAATCCAACGCTATTTTGACGTTGATTTAACGTTAATCCGACGCCGTATATACCTATTCACAAATGCATGAAAACGAGGCGTTAGCTGCTCAAAGTAGAAACGTGTTCCAATGCAATAACCGAAGTTATTGCATTGCAACACGTTTCTACTTTCAGCAGCCAACGCCTCGCTTTCATTATTTTGTGAATATGTCTATATCCACAGAAATTATCTAAATTTCGGAATTTAAATCTTGTAACATTTGGTGATGGAGTGAATATAATTTCTTCTGATCCTTTAACCTACTTACTAGACTACAACCCCTTACGTAAATTATGAGATATTTTTGAATTTTAACAAGCCATGCACACCACAAGCAAATCGCAAATGCTGAAAATGACCACTAAAAGTCCCCTGAGATTTATCTCAGTGATTTATCTTGTAGACTTAAGACTTTTTGCAAACTCGACAAATTTTGTTGCTTCTAGCAGCCTTAGTACCCAGGCTCTTGGTACAAATGCGAATTTCCGTGCAGTTCGTCTTGCTGATCGAAATCCCAACAGGATGGATGTTACACTTGCATTCTGTAACGGCTGATTTACACTTGTTTTGGTTCTGGATCGGACCAGATTAATTCAATTTCAAGAAATTTGATTGGCTATAACAGATCAATCCAGAGGTGATCGTTTTGAAATGGTGAAATAGTCTCAACTCCGAATCGATCCAGTCTTACAATCCGGTCTTATAATCCAATTAACTAACTACTTGCAAATGAAGATTAGAGGCCAGGTGATGTCGCTTTCAATCAATAGACCTATTCACAAATACGTGAAAACGAGGTGTTGGCTGCTCAAGGTAGAAGTTGATGCAATGTACAAAAAGGAAGTTGTTGCATTGCATCAAGTTCTACTTTAAGCAGCCATTGCCTTGTTTTCACGTCTTTGTGAATAGGTCTATGTAAGGGCTTCCATTAGAATTCAAGCGAACGAATCCGCCTAGTGATGATGCGCCTTAACCCTTCGTTAGTATGGTAGGGTACCTCCGGAAATTTGTTAATTCATGGAAAGGTATTAGAAGATTCAGGGGGCAAAAAGTCACAAAAGTGTGATGCAGATTTTTAAAAGATGGAAGAAAATAACCTCCTGAACAATAATTTTTGTTATGTTACTTTCACAGCAAAATTTAAAAATTCAGGGGGTCCACACCATACTAATAAAGGCTTAAAAGATACTTGAGTAAATTGCATAATATAAGTGGGGGCACGCGACGTCAGATCGTTTTGACGCTTTTTTATCGTTGGTCATGTCGCTTGTAGGGTATGATATCCACGAATCGTTCACATTGTTGCAAATGTTAAGACTAGGTGTGCGTTGTATGTAAATGTTAAAACCAACCTCGATCCCAGCGCTTCTTCTCTAATTTAGACGTCAAGAGAGAAGAAGCCCTGGGATCGAGCTTGTGTTAAAACTACAATCATGGAAATCAATTATGAGATATTTTGATAATTTTTTACGAATTCATAACACCACAATTAAAACATAACTGCTGAAAACAACCATGAGGATACCTAGATTTATTTCGGCGATTCATCCAGTAGATTTAAGACTTAGACAGCCTTTACAAGGACCCCTAATTGAGTTTTACCCTAAACGAGCTTGCAATTGGTTGGTTTCTTCGGTTCGAAGAAACCAATCAAATGCAAGATAGTTTAGAGTGAAACTCATTTAGAGGTCCATGTAAAGGTTGCCTTATAGAACTTACGATCTTGGGTAGTTTTTGCAAATTAAACTAGTTCTGTTGTTTTTAGTTGCCTAGTAACCAAGTCCTGGAGAAAAAAAATGAGTTTTCGCTTGTTTTGCTAATCGAAATGCTAAGGTTTTTGTGTGCACAGATTTCACTTTGTCTTAATTATTTATTTCTGGATTATTCTGAATTTCAAATTTTGTCTAATTTTCGGAAAGTCGGGAGTTAAAAAGAAAGTTTTTTTAAGTTTTTACGCCAATATTGGACAGATGCAAGAATCTAGATTTTTCAGTCATTTTCTCAAAGTAAATCGATTTTCATAATTTTGAGGATGTGGCATTTACAAAAATTCAAATTTGAGCCCAAAAACAAAATTGAAAAATTCCATGAGGTCAAAAACTCTAGAAAATTTGGCATAAATTGACGAATTCTCGACGCCAAAAGCAAAACATAACTGCTGATAACGACCTTCGGAATTCCCTAGAGATTTATTTCTGTGACAAATTAAGACTTACGATTTTAGGTCTTTTTACAAATTATATTGGTTCTAGTACCCTAGTACCCAGGCTCTTGGAACAATTTCCAATTTACTTGCATTTCGTTTCATTAAAAGAAATTCCGAATTTTTGCGCAAATTTCACTTCGTCTCAATATTTAGTTCTATGGTTATAGTTATGCGTTGTCTGAGTTGATAAACTCGCGTCTATGTTTTTTGTTCGATCGTGCTAGATATGAGAGAAGATATGTATTTATTAATGAGAAAAACATAGGGTAAACGAGCTTATCTCTTTATTATAGATTATGGTGTGCGCAGTACGCATGCGCTTCATTTTTAAATAAAACAGATTAAAAGATAATACATGTTCAACCCACAGGGAAAAGGGTTGGTTTAGTGGTCCATATTGTGCCCTCGATTGTAAATATTACCGCAAGTAATTGTTAGCTCACCGCGAGTAGCTGTTAACTCTCTCGCAGAATCTAATAGAGTGAACAGCTACGTCATATTAATGAATCAATGTGAGTAATAGAAATGATCGGATCCCAGTGGTCAAAAACTTGTTCAAAGTCAGCTGTAAGAATGCTAGAACAACGTTAAATACGTTGTTTTAGGGTCTTTACCGTGGACTTTGAACAGGTTTTTGCCTACTGGGTATTTGATGATATTTGGAAGGAAAAACAGATGTAGATCAACAAAACAAAAAAATTCCAGTCTATGAATGACACCTTATCAGACACACTCAATTTTTTTTTATCACCGGAAAAAAATCGGTAAAACTTCTATCATACCTTGTCTTCTTCTTTTCACAATAATAAAATCAGTAAGAACGAACAAGAAATTTTAATTTCAGAAAGAGAAAGAAAATAAGTATTACAAAGCAGATGTTTTGTTTTTTGCAGCGAAATAAAAAAATCTATACGAACTGATAAGAATGTTAATGTTCTGTCTGTTATAAACAGAAAACCATTAAACATTCGTTGAAAGAGAGACATATTTAGGGAGAGAGAGTTGCGTGTTCGTTCGATTATAAAGGTGTGGCAAGTGTATTCAAGTAAGTAATAGCTTTTTTAATAACAGCATGCTAGTAGCTGCATAGTTACTAAATAGACTTCCTTGATGTGGGTACAGGGAGGCAAACAAAATCCTGAAACACCTTTTGTTCATGAAAAACTTTGCTACAGTTGTGAGTAATTTCGTGATAGTTGTTATCTTCAGAGTAAACTTATGTCGTTCTACAGTTTAGTCCGAGCAATTAACTTGAGCAAGATCAAATCAAGTTAGATCATCATGGGACCATTACGATGTCGTCGACAACAAATTTAAATTAAGGATGTTTTAAATTTTGCTTGAGCTTGATTTGTATTTCATAAATTTCTTAGTGCACTATATCCCTTTCCCCCTTCATTTATTTTCTGTAAGTTTGGTTTAGATTTAGCCTAACACTTCGTCATCTTCTTCTAATGTTTACAAACAAATCAGTATTGTTCCAGTATGTTATCTCTAAGGCGTTTTCAGTTGTTTCCAAGTTAAAAAGCCTTGAATTTGTTCAAAATAATGAATAACATATACACAGTCTACAGTACCAGTTTAAAGTAGTATCCCAGTGTATAAATGAACGTCGTTGTTCTAGAACCTTTACTGTCGACTTGAAACAAGTTTTTGCTGCACTGAGATATTGTTATTCGCATTGAATTCCATTATACTCTGATCGGGTCATGGTCAAACGCTTTCGAAGCAACGCAGAATTAACGGCTAGGATATTGAATAAAGAGTGTGACCATGTTGATAGCTAGATCTTTGGGAAAAAAGTCAAATCAACGATACATACCTGCCAGTATGCGATCATCAGTAATTTTCTATTTGCAACGTACCTACAGTTAGTTGTTAAATGTCCAATTGGTACAACATATTCTATTGATTTTGATTTTGAAGTTTATTTAATGTCGTAATACCATGCGTTGCCTTCAGGAACCTGGGTAGGAGTATAGATTTTAGAGGGTGGTTTCCATTAGGCGGTAAATTCCGCGCGTAAGCCGAAAGAAGATATTCCATTGGTAGAAATTGACATCACACGATGTGTGATGCCAATTTCTACCAAGGGATGCCTTCTTTTGGTTAACACGTGGAGTTTTCCGCTTAATATTAACCAACCTTAACATTTGTTACATTTTTAGTAGAGTTGCGTCAACATTCTTTCGACGTTGTTCCGATGTCGTGGTTGAGTGTTGTACTTAGCCGAGAAGAGAATTTGCAAAATGATTAATTTCTTCTTGCCTAAGAAAACAATGATTTGTGATCCTTTTTTAAAACCAGAGAATAAACTTAGTGTGCAAAAACATGTTCAAAGTTTGAAGTAAAGACGCTAGAAATAACGTCAACGATACCATTTACTTTTCATCAAGAGAGAAGTCTACTTCTGTTTCGACGGGGAATACTATCCAGCGGGTATTAACTTGTTCAAATTCCGCAGGAGAGACGCTAAAATAAGGTTGGAGACGTTGTCCTAGTGTCTTTATCGTTATTTATCTTTATCGTTTTTGCACACTCAGTGCGATGTGTTGATTCAACTTTGAATTAACATTACAAAATGGATACTTTGGCTATTTTGACCTCTGAACGTTAAAAACAAAATTTAATTTCTTAAATTTCCATGTTAAAGTTTGTAGACAAACAACCAGACACTCAATATTTTTATATAAAAGATTTTTCACACCTACCAAATGTTTCGCAAAAATGAGATATCTTGTACATGATCGATAAACAGAAAATCTTTTTATTAAAAAAAATACTTTTGTTCCTGTATTGTGAGCAGGTTTTTTTCGCTTTATTTTTTTAGAAAAAAAAACATGAATAAAATTTTTATTTTAAATAAAACTTGCTTGTTTTCATGAATGTTTGCAAACATTGGTTTGTTTTTAATTTAATCGGAGTGAGTGAACTTTTAGACATTATTAATTTCTACTTCCTAATAAGTAATCCTAGTCCCAAGGTCTCATTTTGTCTAACTTTACTTCGATAATGCAAATGAACTGAACTAAAGAATGAGCTTTTCAGTACAACAAAGTACAATATTTGAGTTTTGCTTTTTAAAAAAGGCTCCTTGTGTTTAACAACGAAAATAATAAACTTTTCAATAATCATAGTTTAAAAAGGATCCTTTAATAATAAACATTTCCAAAATCAAAATCTAATCCTAAATTTCTATTAAAGACCTGATGTCCATCTAAAGTAATAAAATACTGAATAAAACACTCCCATCTCACAGCATTCAGGAACTAGTCACCAGTAGAAAATTTTTAGTATCCCAGTGAGAAAGAATTTGTTCAAAGTCAACAGTAAAACGCTAGAACAACGTTAAAAACGCGTCTTTACTGCGGACTTTGAACAATTTTTGCACATTGGGATGAAGTCACTGAGAATTATAAAAGATCATCCATATTTGAAGGTTTATACGAGACGTATAATCAACATTGAAAAGACGTCATTTTGACGTTTATTTGACGTTACGTACTGGCTGTGATTGTATCTGCACTAGACTGTAACACCTCTGACTCATAATATGCACGGTATATATCAGTAGAGAAAAATATTCACAAAACGGTTTTTTTTTGCGCTACATAATATTATTATAGTTTTCTTCTAAAATATTGGTTAATTTCATACAACTCGTACCCGGGATTTTCCAATATTCTCTGATCAGTTTGCATTTATAAAACATGGGTATTAACTTTTTCTTTAAACAGTTTATTCCACCTGTTTTCAAATCTGCTTGGCATTCAGACAAAATTTTGAGCTAAAGCCTTAATCTTTTACGCTATTTTATAACTGGTTTAACCTACACCAATTAAGAGAATTTTTCGAATAGCTGAGAACGAAAACAATAGCAGAGAACGTTTATTTATAATTATAATGGGTTTATAAGGAGACGTTTAACACTTTCTTACCCAGATCTCCATTTCTAACTTGTATTTAGTAGACGATTGAAAGTCATGGGAACTGAGTTTAACTAAACCGATATATAAATTCTTGAGAAGTTTTCAAAAACTATCGATCTCAGTGTGTGTTAAGCAAAGGAGGTTGTCTCTCTGAACGTAAGTATCTCAATTTGTTTAGATATCCATCTAACAGGTTCTCTCATTGTATTGTATTTTTACTTTATTGTATTATTACTTTATTGTACTGTAATCTTTCAAAGAATTTACACAATTTTAGCGAAATTACGTGGCCAAACGTTAAAATTTTCATATAAATTCAAGGATTCTTGCATCGAATAGTTGTTATAAGTATTTGGTTTGTCTCTGTCAAAAATAACCCGATCAATCTTTGAAGGTTTTGGTTAATACCGTTGTCGAACGTTGATATTCTCAATTAGCTATTCCAATTCTGCAGAGGTTTGCGTCATTTTTGTACGTGTATCCAACGCATGCAAAACAAGATTTGACTGATACCCAACGCATGCAGAACAAGACTAGGTACCCAACGCATGCAAAACAAGATTTAGCAGATACCCAACGCAGGCAAGACGAGAGTTGTCACCTACTAACGCATGCAAATACGAGGTGTGGCATGTACCAGACGTATGCAAATACAAGAACACGCATATGTAATTTAACAAATATCATAAGAAATACTTTTCTTCCTGCAGCGAAATTTGAATCACCATAGCGTTGATTAAGAAGGGGACAGGGAAAGTTTGGTGCTAGTTGATAGAGAAAGTGCCTTTTGGAAGAAAAACATCTTCTCTCCTTTTACGTTTTAAAATCTATGTTAATTTAAAGGAAATCCGAAATTCTTTCCAGCAACGACTTTTAGTTTGTTTTGATAACATCTCGAACTGTTCGGTATATTGCACATTTTCTTTTGACAATAGTATTATTTAATGTTCTTCATGTCACAATGACGCAATGACGTCCTGAGATATATTTGACATTAGTTTAACTTTGATCCGACTTGATTGAATACTTATAGCCTAAATGCGGTCTTTTCGACGTTGATCCGACATCGTGGGCCCACAGGGTAGCTCCGCTAACAGTGTTGGAAAGATTTTTTGAAAATTTTATTCTAAAGTCTATGCAGCAGCTGGAAGTTTCACAAAATTTTCTTAATGTAAGTTCCATGGTGTGATAGTTAAGCTTGTGTTTCATACCTTTGGTTTCTTCATAATGGTTAAAAAGATCCATAGTGGTTAATTGAGAAGACAAGTAATTTAGCACAAAAAACACAAAGTTTAAGATAAAAAAACATAGATTTTATTTATTTGTTTGTTTAGCTTCTTTCTCAACAGTTGAATGACCCTCCATTAAGTCAGAACAACAGCAAAATAGACCTTTTCTGAAATGCATATTTATGCATACTTATGACGTCATTTATTTATTAATTTTCATTTTCAGCCGTAATGTTAAAATATCGAAATCTTCACCAAACATTGCATACAATTTTTTTGGTGAAAATTTTTTTTCTCAAGCAAAAATAAGAAAAAAAGAAGAAAAAAATGAAAATAACTTTTTACCACTTTAGTTGCTAGGTAAAAATTATCCCTAGTTACCGAATTTTATTTTTTGAAAATGATCCTAGATAAATTGTAGGAAAAGTCACAAAATTTCTAGTCATATAAGCCATTAAAATTCAAAAGTTATGTAAAAATGTTTAGCACTTTGTTTAACACTTTGTGTCATAGAATTTTTAACCCAGTGGCACACGATGTCGGAACCTCGTCGGAACATAGTTAAAAGTTAGCTACGTCACGACGTTGTTCCAAAGTTGGTTCTAATGCCGTGCGCTTGCAGGAAAGTTTGCTGTAGTTCAGTGTGAAGATCTCTTCACAAACTGTTTCTGTGAAACTTTAGCGTTTCGACGTTGTTCCAACGTCGTGTGTCCACTCTGAAAATGTCGTGTGACATTACAACTTTTCCCTTAGCCTTCTAAAATGTTATTGTCCCTAAATTTTTAAAAGGTACTGGGAAAGAACATTCGATTATATAAAGATTATAGGCATATTTTATTTAAAAGTCACTCAATACTATGAGGATAAGTCACTGCACAAAAAGGAAGTTATTTCTACTTCGAACAACGAACGTCTCGTTTTCAGTTTTCATTGTTTTATGAAAAGGACTATTGGCAGTCGAAACTGCCCAGTACCCAAACAATTGTTAAAACCCCACAGTAAATGCTCTAGTATAGCGTTGTTCTAGTTTCTTCACTGCGAATAAGTTTTTGTCTACTGGATTCAAACCTATTGCTCCATTCGCATTTATATATGATTGATTTTCAATAGGCAGAAAATTCAGCGCGAAAACCGAAAGTAGACATTTCATTGATAGAACGTGTGTGAATGGAATGTCTTATCTTGGCTTTCGCGAATCCACATATTTCAACTCGGTGAGAACCTGCTGCGCATTTTCAGCACTCCATGTCGTAACGTAAATGCCATAACACAGTGCAATAAATATAGGGATGGCAGCTTAATTTTGTTGTATTTAGTATTGCAAAGAGCCTATTAAAAAGTAATAAACATTACAAATCTAAAGACATACTGCGGTTAATAATTAGCAAAAGCAATAAACATTCTTAAGTTTAACTGATAAAAATAAGTATGTGCTGTTAGTTTATCGCAGAAGTCATTCATTGTGCACGTAAGTCTTGTTTTAAAATGTTTACTTGCGTTTACTGTTAACGTTTGCTGTTTGTATCTTTTAACATTCTGCTCGCTGTAGTGCATCATCGAGATCATTTTATGCATGTCAGTAAAGTAAACATAGCGTTTACTGTGAACGTTGGCTGCTTGTATCTTTTAACATTCTGCTCGCTGTAGTGCATCATTAAGATCATTTTATGCATGTCAGTCAGGTAAACATAGCGAATACTGTGAACGTTTGTTGTTTGTTTCTTTTAACAATCTGCTCGCTGTAGTGCATCAGTGAAATCATTTTATGCATGTCAGTCAGGTAAACATAGCGTTTACTGTGAACGTTTGCTGTTTGTTTCTTTTAACATTTTGCTCGCTGTAGTGCATCAGTGAAATCATTATGCATGTCAGTAAAGTAAACATAGCGTTTACTGCGAACGTTTGCTGTTTGTTTCTTTTAACATTTTGCTTACTGTAGTGCATCAGTAAAATCATTTTATGCATGTCAGTAAGGTAAACATAGCGTTTACTGTTAAAGTTTACTGTTTGTATCTTTTAATATTCTGCTCGCTGTGGTGCATCAGTGAAATCATTTTATGCATGTCAGTAAGGTAAACATAGCGTTTACTGTTAACGTTTACTGTTTGTATCTTTTAACATTTTGCTCGCTGTAGTGCATCATTGAGATCATTTTATGCATGTCAGTAAGGTAAACATAGCGTTTACTGTTAACGTTTGCTGTTTGTATCTTCTAACATTTTGTTCACTGTAGTGCATCAGTGAAATCATTATATGCATTATATGCATTTCAGTAAAGTAAACATAGCGTTTACTGTTAACGTTTGCTGTTTGTATCTTTTAACATTTTGCTCGCTGTAGTGCATCATTGAGATCATTTTATACATGTCAGTAAGATAACATAGCCTTACTTTAAATTCAATGAACTACGCTTATAAGACGTTCACATATTTATTTTGTTTCAGTTAATTTTGTGTTATACTTTATGGTGTGAAAGACAACGGAGTACAATCCCGTAAACTTCGTATATGGCAATACACAGTTGGAGGAGCTATTCTGACCCGTATTCAGCATTTACTTGACCCGTATTCAGCATTTACTTGCTTTACTTTATCTTTGATTGAAAAGTTTTCTGACATTGATTTCTACCAATGGAATGTCTTATTTTGGCTTTCACGCGGAATTTTCTATCTAACGGAAATCAATCTTTAGAAAACACATTAGATCTACGTCAGAACCTATGTTAGATAAGGTCTCAACATTTTGTTCCAAAACCAACATTTTTGTTAGGGTTAAATCAACTAAAATTGACAAAATACAACAAAAAATGAATCTATGCAGAAGTATGTGGTTAGGTCAATGAGCTTGCAATGCAATGGTTTCTAAGATATCAAGAAACCAATCCATTGCAAGAATATTGGCTCAGCACTCTCCTGTATAGATTCTATTTTTGAGACCATCTCAAAAGTACCCAGTGAGCAATAACTTGTCATATTCAGCAGTAAAATCTATGATAACGAGGCGTTGGATGCTCAAAGTAGAAACTTGTTGCAAAGCAATAACTTTCTTGTCTTGCATTTTTATCATTGTGAGTATATCTATTTGACAAAAATCAACAAAAATGAAACTTCACAGTTATATCAACGAGATTGATGAGTTTTTTAGATTTTATACTTTTTAACTCTTCACCGTTAATGTTTTTGAATATCCTTAAAATTGATGGGCTGGTTTCGTACACTTTAGTACCATTCTCTACAAGTAAATGTTTTTTTTAATATCCTTGAGATCGATGGTTTGGTTTCCTAGACTGTAATACTCTCTCTATCAGTAAATAATGTTTTTGATACAGATCCTTATCAAGTTTGATGGATCAAATATTCAGAGGATAATAAAATCGCTAGCCTGAGTTCTTGTCAAATTGTTTTATTGATAAAACACAGCCTACCTATGAGTAATCTGCAAACGTCAATCATAATAATTTTAGAAGAATGCTGGCGAGGTATATGTGAGAAATAGAGGAGTGAATTAATCTCTCCGGTAGGCAACAACTTGTTCAAAGTCAGCAGTAAAAACGCTTGAACAACGTCGTTCGATGTTGGTTTTGGAACTGCAGACTTTGAACAAGTTTTTTCCCACTGGGTAATTCGTCAATTTAAATGTTATGTGTTATTCTATTGTTTACCACACAAAGGTTCCAGCCGTCTTTTAAAGGCAACCTCAAGTGCAGAAATATATATATTTTTGTTTCATCTTTGTTAAAAGGATTTGGAAACGAGATTGAAATGAAGCTATATATTTCTTCGTTTCTCTTATATGAAATAAGGCGACTAATCTTTACAGACTTCGTTATTGAACGGATCAAGGTTTTACATTACATGTGAGTACGACTAAGATTATACGATGGTTTTGTGTATTATATGAGACACAGAAAGATACAAATAATATATAGTTAGATATAGTCAGTTTTGGTTTGAATCTGAATTCTTCGATGTTTTCTCGCATGTTTTAGAAAACAAAGTTGGTATTACTGTATTATCCATTCCCATTGGGCAGACGACGTCGCTTTGACGTTGTTACGACGTTGTTCAGACATTCTCTGGGTAGCATTTACACAGGAATAAATAAATGTTGTTTTGAAGGCCAAAACGACGTAATTTTTATCTCGAATAGATTTATTGTACTTGCTTAATCCAGCGTTTCACAGGTGTCAATCTTGTAACTGATATTTATATCTCGTGAGTATATTATTATCATCTGCATTGTGAGGGATAGGCAAAAACCTATTCAAAGTAACTCACTGGGTTTACTTAAACAGCGCCTCTGTTTGTTTGCATTACCTATCCAATGAATGTCTTATTTACACTTTAGTTCCGGAATCATTTTCAACAACTGAGTTAGCAGAAAGCGACTCCTCGCCTACTTTACAAAGGAGAGGAAGAAAAAAATCGACCAATTTGGGAAAGACTAATTTGGTAAAAAATAACTTTAGTAAGTAATTATCATGTTCATGTATAACCCAGCCGGCAAAAACCTGTTCAAAGTCAGCAAAATAACGTTAGAACAACGTTCTTTGAACGTTGTTCTAACGT
>JAULBZ010006688.1:0-12146 GCA_032360805.1 Neoturris breviconis | reverse complement strand
CGAGCATAAACTTTCGCGGATGGATCAATATAGGATTTTTCGCGTATTTTACTTTCGCGAATGGGGCCAAAATCCGCAAAAACCGCGTAAGTTAATGCCCGCGAAAGTTAATGTTCCTAAAGTATTACAGAAGCAGTCACATAAAGGTGTTCTTATTCTCTTATTCTCTAGCTGAGGCCAATCTCATGGTTATTACTTGTAAAAAAAATGCATTTCAGAACAGCTTGTTTTTCTAGTTGAACAATAGATCGGTATAAGAACATGTGATATTTACGACAGAGAACGCATATTTTCCCATGAGAACACATCTATTTCTGTGCTGATTACAGAAATTTGTCATCCCAGAACAGATCATTCTTCCAACCAGAACTTGAAAAATCATATATTGATTTCCTAGCTGAAACTCCATATCAATTCCGAGCCAGAGCTCCTCTGTCTCAAAAACAGACTGATTTCACAGTCGATGAGAACAGATCATTTTTCCAGCCAGGAGATGATTATTAGCATAGGAACAGGTCAAATTCCCAGCTGTATTTTTATTTTTTGTTTCTAGAAGTGAAGAACGGCTTCGACTCCCAGGCAGCATACCCCCTTAGAACACCTATTTCTAAGAACACATTTGTTGGCTGCTTTCGTTAGCAGTACTTACCATGCATCAGAATCTTTATTGGTTCTTTCTATCTGTTAAAGAAATGAAAGCTTGCCTCTTTTAAACGCCACCCTCCAATAACCCTCTTCTCCTTTCTTTAAAATGCACCGGCTTTTATTAGAGGATTTGTCACAAAGGATATTTTAATAATATTTATTGCTAGTGTTTTAAATTGTACCCAATGATAGAAACCATGTTTTATTGCACGGTTTCTTCAAACACTAACAGAAAAAAAAATGATGTAGCAATATGGCCTCAGCATGTACGTTAGCTTAGCTTGTAATATATGTATGGATTTTATTGGATATCTAGTATAATATGTGTTAACCCTATTCAGGATAGGCTTTTTTGAACATTTTATGGCTGGTGGGGGAGGGGGTGGTTTCATTGTTAGAAATACGATTAAAAGAGTTCTAGATAACATTTTTCCATTTTGTTTTCAGTTTTAAACAGGCATTTTGTTGGTCTTTCACATATTTTTCCGGGTTTTCAACAAATAAATTGCAAAAATCTGAAATTATCGTTCGAAAATCCATAAAAAATCCGATTTTCCAAACTTTGGAAAAATCGTTTTTTTTTTCATAAAATTTTCAAAGAAACTTTTTTTATATTTTTTAAAAGTCTTACATATATTTTACTTTTTTACATTCCAAATTAAACGGAAGGAAATTACGAATAACATTTAGGGAGCTCGTTAACATGATAATGAACATCTTTGATTACTCGCTTGTAAACATGTGTGTTTATAAATTATATTGAGTAAAAGGTATTAATTAATTATTATGAACCAACTTAAAATCTTAAAACGCTCATTTCTAAATAAAATTTTCCATTATTTTTAAAAATAATTTGCTTTCTCTCTCAAAAATAATCGTCCTGTCAAGATAACAACTTTAACGAGCACATAAAATTAAAGACTTGAAATAGCTTTGAAAGGGGATATTTAAATACAGAAAAAGAGTCGATTTTTACATTGTTTCATTTTTCTTTCCACCTGCGAAAAATTCCAAAAAACAATTCCATATTTGGAAAGTGTATAGATATGGAGTTCCTAACTATGTATTGTATCCAATTACGCACTAATACAAATATGGTATATATAGCAACGGAAGCATATATAAAGTATGTACGTGATATTTTAACTCCCTCCCCCCTGTTTGCTTTTAAACGATAGAAAACTGTCAACTGAACAATAGATATATGCTTTTGACATGACTCCTTTTCCCCATCGAGGCGTACTTACTTTAGGCATGGCCATAACGCAGAATTGTCTGAAAATATTGTGAAACATCTCTCCTCCACAGTGATAACCGACAGTTATTTTAACCTCTGCAATGCAGTCAAATTGTTTTCTATTGTATTAACAGGTAAGAAGTCTCAATTTATAAGAAACAAGTGGGCCAGCGGAATGGACTTGGACCCTGGATATCTATCACAATTTCACCAAGAATGTTTTTTTGTTGAGAATGTTGCAGACCCTTCAATGGCTGATAATGATGGTTGTTCTCCAAATTCCATGGTTCGACTTAAAGAACGGAAATTGTTTTCTGAAGTAGACTTTTTAATTGGTAGTAAAAAAAGGCAAGAAGCGAAAAAGAAAACAGGTAATATTAGAGAATGTTGCTGTTGCGGCGAGAAAGGTGCTAAAAAAATATGCGGGCGTTGTCTTGTTGCTTATTAATATAACATATATTGTCAAGTTAAGCATTTGCGAAAGCACGAAAAGGATTGCAGCAAACAAGAGAAAACAAAAATCGAGTTCCAGTTACCAAAAACAAAAACTTGGTTACTTACTGTCTGAGTACTGGTGGCTTATCAAAAAAGTGTACACCATGCACTTTATACTGATAACACACAATACAAATAACACACAATACAAATAATGACTGTAACAAAAGTTTCAGCTGAGCATATCTGTAATGATACGCTCTCATAAATCATAAAAACTCAAAGTATATAAAAACGGCATACTAATCGCCATTCAGCAATCCTATTCCATAATTTTAAAAACAAATCCATCATATGCATGTATATACATGTTTTCATATCTCGTAATGTTTCCTTGAGCGTTTATTAAAGAAAGAAAATAATTTAGGGATGGGGTATGATCAACAGGGTTTTTATTCAATCATTTATAATGCTACCAATTTCAGAAAAATTATTGGGTTTTATTTTTCAGAATTTGAAATTTAGCCTTTATGTACCTGTTGTGACAGATTTGACTGTACTATCGTGTTTTTTTAGATATAATTGTCGATCTTGATGCTTATGGCGATGGTGATCAGTCTCCATTAAAAGGTAACACATACTATTGTAACACTCATTGGGTTTGATATGTTCCTCTGCAGAAGCATTTTAACTGTGAAAGTGCACGAAAGTACTAGAATATTTTTCATAAATTTGAATTGTATGCCGTTTTGATCACATTTATTTCTTTAGTGAAGCTTTTTTAGTTTTTGAAGGGGAAAAAAGAGATTAATTTTTTATTTATTTTATTGTAATCAAAATGTTGTTAGAATTAATTAAATTAATGGATATAGGTACCATCATAGGGTTCAGACGGAACATGGAAAACTTGGAAAATTAGCTACTGTTCAGGGAAAACCTGGAAAACCCAGGGAAGTTGATTGAAATTTATAAGATTCCTGGAAAACTCAGGGAAAATGGTTTTATCACTCTTTATATAAATAGTTTCGGATAAGTGTTGTGTTCTGACGAACTACTTTATTTGGAGAAATATTTATTAATATAATCTTATTCATATATCCTATTGTGGAAATTGAATCTCAGTATGTTTATAACAAAGAGTGGTTTTATTTGTCAAAAATCCTGCCGAAATCCTTTAATAAATGCCCTCTCTTTTAAATTCCTCCTTTTAAAAAAACTTTTATTCCGTAGTTACCAAAACATTGAACCACCAGTCTTGCCCAGAACCGGCAGTGAACCAGCAGTCCCGCGCGGAACCAGCAGTAAACCAGAAGTGAATGTTGGAACAAGCAGTTTTACTTATACATCAAATGAAGTTCCTGGCATTTTTTGCCCGTACAGTCCGGACCCAATAAATACTGGAACCTGGGGATCACATTTTATTAATTTTTTTTATCAAGTACTTTCTTATTAAATCTAAAATGCCAAATCTTGCTATTCTTGTAAGCTCTCTATGTAATCACAAAAGTACCCCCTTCTTCCCCCGCCCCCTTCCTGTACACGATAATTTATTTGCTATACCAATATCTGGTCTGCATAATAGACATTTCGGAATTTTACTGACCAAAATATTTGGAGAAGCAAGAATGTGCTGGTGACTTATTTTCGTTGGTGCAGGACACGTACTTCCGAAATTAGGCTTAAATTGGGCGTTTTTTTACAAAAAGCAGTCAATATCTGGTCTGCATAATAGACGTTTTGAGAATTTTACAGATCAGAATATTTGTAGAAGCAAGTACGTGCTTCTACAAATATTGACTAAGTTTCATCAATATAGGACATCTACTTCAGAAATTAGACCCAAATTACGTGTTTTTTTGCAAAAAGCAGTCAATATCTGGTCTGCATAATAGACATTTTGCGAATTTCACAGACCAAAATCTTTGTGGAAGCAAGTATGTGCTGTTGACTAAGTTTCATCAATATAGGACATCTACTTCAGAAATTAAACCCAAATTGGTTGTTTTTTTTTGCAAAAAGCAGTCAATATCTGGTCTGCATAATTGACATTTTTGGAATTTTACAGACCATAATATCTCTAAAAGCAAGTATGTGCTGGTGACCAAGTTTGATTGATGTGGGACCTGGACTTCAGAAATTAAGCCCAAATTGGTTGTTTTTTTGCAAAAAGCAGTCAATATCTGGTCTGCATAATAGACACTTTGGAAAGTTTACAGACCAAAATATTTGCATAAGCAAGTATGTGCTGGTGACCAAGTTTCGTTGATGTAGCATTACTACTTCAGGATTTAGAGCCAAATAACATTTTCCTTTGACATTTCCAGGCACCTAAGTACCCTGTGACGGTCACAACCTTTGGGTCATTTCCAGGTCCTGTCGAAAATTTCAACCCAAACCGTCGAGCGGTGTTGAAATGTATGCGCGAACAAACATCCATCCATCCTGACAGAAATCCATACTTCGGTATTAATATAAGGGAAGACCAGACCAGAAAATTATACAAATAAATGAAACTTAATTTCAGGACCAAAATTAAAGTTACTTCCAGTTATAACAGCAATTTGTCAGATATCGTAAATGTTGCAATTAACGCCTACGTCACTATTGACGCCTATTTCAATTAACTATTCGCACTCTAATACCAAAAAAACACGGTGACATTGGAGAAGGATAGATTTTTATCGATTGTTAATATCAATATATAATATCCAAAAATTAATCTATTTTCCCTACCCTTCTTCTACAATATATATAGACAATAGTCTGGTGACTAAGTTTAACATGCTTTTCAGTTAAATCTGAAATACCAAGGTGCTCGGACATACCAACCTCGTCCCCAGGGCTTCTTCTCTCTTGACGTTTAACGTTACGTCAAGAGAGAAAAAGCCCTGAAAATGAGGTTGCGGACATACATACCTTCAAATGGCGTTTAGTTTTGACGTTCAGTCACAATACGAAAATTTATAAACTAATCTGGAGCATAACAGCTTGGGTATTTTATCTTTAAAAGAAAAACCGTTGTTTAAACCTTTAGCAGATCTAAAAACTACCTTAAACCATCTTAAACTTACAATGTGGTAGCTTATCAGCAATTAATTTAGAGTTCTAATCTGTAATGATAATTGTCCTAAAAAATTTATTACGTCAGGTCCTGTTTTTATAGGGTCCGGTTTAATTAGGGTCCGGGTTTGGGTCCAGGTCCGGTAATCGGATGATGCCATCATCCGATTACAGAAAGAATAGGCACATATAAATGCATTCTAATCTTAGGTAAATTCAACAATGGTTCAACCAAGAGATTTGTAGGTGAAAACCGCAAATCATTTATTTAATCATTTATTTGACCGCGATAGACGTCTATTTCAAGAAATCATTACACGGTGAAATATTTCTTTCAACTTTTTATGGGTATTTCATCGTGTACTTTGCAGCATCGAATAAAAGGTGGGGTAGGAATAAGCGGGAGGGGGTGGAAATTCTTCCAAATTTATTAATTGGGGTGGGGATGGAATAACTGGGGATGGAGTTGGCAAATTTCTATAGTTACTAAAGAAAAATGATAACCCTTGTACTTTACTATCGCTGTTCTATGGTTTGTGTAGCAGACAGTTAGTTAGGGACTAGATTTTTAACATAGATTTCAGCTTTTTAGCGAGGCTTCATGTTATTGTCGATTTCCTAAAAGTTATTATTTGATAGCAATCCGTCCCTTGAAACCAGGAGGTGTATTTCTCGATATGTCTAAAGTTTTTGATAGAGTATGGCATAAAGGACTTCTTTTTAAATTAAAATGCTATGGTGTGTAAGGTCGCTTCTATAATATTTTAGCAAATTATTTACAAAATCACAAGCGAAGAGTAGTTTCACATGGTGCTTGGCCCTTTGCTCTTTTTAATATACATCAACGATCTTCCTGAACATCTTGTATCAGTTTCGAAACTGTTTTTTCTACAGTATTCGATATCAACAAATCGCAAGCGTCTTGTTTCGTCTTTAACTATAAATGTAATATTTTTGTTTCACACATCTTTCTTTTATTTTATGTTTTTTACTTGTGTATCTATACATGTGCATAATGTAATGTGATGTAAATAATAAATATTTAACGGAACTAAGTACAACTTAATAAAAACACCGCAATAAGTTCTCTGACGTCATAGTAGGAATGCGATATCATTCCCACTTGACTATACAAAATTATCATGAATATATATTTTTGTTTTCTTTTATTGAGAATGGTCAGTTAAAAAAACACATACGAGTGACCTACGGGTCAGACGAGTGACCTACAAGTGACCTACGAGTCGAAATAGGCTCTTAATAAAAAGAAACACTAAAATAAGGAGTGTTATTTTTATACGCATGCGTGGAGACAAAATACGTCGAAATCATTCTTTTAGATCAGAATTTCGATTCGGTCTCAATGTTTCATAAAGAAATATCGACATTCCTAATTGATAAAAACAAGTCATTTTTATACGCATGCGCAGAGACAAAATACGTCTAAATCATTCTTTTAGATCAGAATTTCGATTCGATCTCAATGTTTTATAAAGAAATATATCGACATTCCCACTTGAAAAAGGGCAGTTTTTGATACACATGCGAGGATACTAAATACATCTACATCTAGTTTTTAGGTCCGTATATAAAATATTATTATCTAGAACTCTTTTGATTGCATGTAGTTCTAATAAAGTAGTAGTAGTTGTAACTGATTTTGGGCAAAATATGCTATTGCAAAATATTTGTGATGACGTCATCAGAAAAACACTGACGTCAGGAAAAATAATTTGCCACCATTTCGTTTATTTTATGATACACTATTAGCCTGCCAAGTTTCATCCTTATACTATTAGTTGTTTAAAAGTTGGGGGAGGAGATCCGTCTTTATATCTAGAACGAGCATACAAAAACACGTCCGTATGTCGTCTTAAGCCGTGTATTAAGTCTTCCTTGATGCATTTGAGGATAAAGTAGAGAAAAGATGAAATATCAATGTTTGCTTCTGATGAATTCCCACGAAAGAAAATCTTTATGGCAATTCGCGAAAATTTGTGGCGTTAATATTAATAAAGTTTTATTTCTTCTGTGCAATGAATCAATTTTGTCTGATTCTGTTTAATGATGCATAGGAATGAATTAATTTGGATTTGAGACAATAATTTCCTTCATGCTACATTGCATGGAAAATTTGACACGGCTCGCACTACGGCATCTACTCGCGCATGCAACGCCGCATGTTTCTCCAGTCATCTAGTTTGAACTTTGATTTATTCAAGGAAGTACCTCATTGATTTACTTGATGACTTGCACTCTAATTTATACTTAGTAATGTGGCAGTGCGGTAAGATTAAAATGCGATTTGAAATTACGATGCGCTGACATAAAAAATTAAATTTAAATATCCATCATATGGATATTAAATTAATTTCCGTTCTAACATCAGCACGAATGAAAAATAGGTGTTCTGAGGGGGTCTACTGGCTGGGAATTAGACCTGTTCTTTGGTTCCAGAAAAAAAGGTACAGCTGGAGATTTGACCTGTTCTTTCACTATTGGTCATCTCCTGGCTGAGAAAATGATCTGTTCTAAGCTGGCTGTCATTGCTGGGAAATCGAAGAAGCTCTGGTTGGGGAAATAATCTGTTCCGGGCTAAGTCTTTTTTGCAGCGAGCTAGGAAATTGAGGTGTTCTTACAACAAAAGTAGCTACTGTTTTAGGAAAGTCTTACTCAGCTGGAAATACTCTGTTCTTACACTTGATTCTTCTCTAGCTAGGAAAACGAGCTATTCTTATTCTTAGATGCACGCGCATGCTAGTAAAAATACTGAAATGGAGACCAGCCAGAGAATAGGCACACCTATTTCTCAGAACACCTCCCATTGGCTGCTTCTGGGTGGGGAAGGGGGGGTGCTACTCCCGGCCATTTTAACCCATCCAAAGCCTGGTCCAAATGGGGTAAAGGTTGGTTTCCATAGGTAAAAAATAAGAGTATTTAGAATTTTAAGAGTATTTAAAATATGTATTAATTTTGTTAAATACACTTTTGAATTGTAAGAAATTAATTGCGCCTATATATACTATGTGAATAATTAATTGGTGGAAATATGAGCAAATAATCACTGCAGAGGAGTGATGTTGAGCAAAACTTCAGGCTACAAAGACTTAAGCTATGCTCACACATTCCTCCTCTACAGTGGTGATTCACTGTTATTTGGAGCACTGATAATCATGAATCCTGCATGTTCTGAACAACTGCATGCTACGCAATCGGCTTCACTACTACGTCTCGTTTTAATTCCAAGAAATTATTTACCGTTTTAATTCCAAGAAATTTACAGAACTAGCAAACTACCAGGAAATGTTCGTCAATTAAGTATGAGCTGAAAGAACTTTACCAGTACATTGACCAAACCCTACTCGATAGCCTTCACCTTGAGCGTATCCAGTCATGATGACGTCATCACCATCCTTTAAAAACTTTCTGACTTCACCATTACCTAGTGAAACTTCCCTGGAACCTTTCCATGAGAGTTCAAGCATACTGCCAAAAGAATCTTGGTCCTAAAAACAAACAAAAATCGTGTAAAGCATCATTTTCAACTAGTTTAAAATGCAGATGCTGCACGAAATGTAAATGACCTTATAGAAGCCCATCCCCGAACACCACTGCCACTAAAATGTCTACGTTATGGTAAACTGTCATAATTGAAATTTTCAACTTGGCTTATATTTTATTATTTGGCATTTTTTGGACATTAAAAGGGCATTTTCCCAATCTTAACATAAATTTAAAATACAATACAATTTATTTTCAAACTCTCTTAAAGACTTTTCCAATGCTGTCATTTTTTTCTTCATAGATATAGTTTTAAATTCTCACCTGTAAGAGGTACCCTTGCGGTCTGTAGCTATTCTGTTCGGCAAACGATACTTTTAGGAGTTTGTGAATGTCAACAACATATTTCATAATTCTAACATACTTGGTTACAAATTAAGGCAATCAAACCTACCCCACCCCGACAGCCCAATTATACTTAGTATTGGGTTCTAACTCTTTGTTATCAAGAGACCAAGGTCAGAACCCACCACTGTTAACACAGGCAAAAAGACCTGGTAGAAATATCACTACTAAGAAATTCTCAGATTTATAAAATTAAAGGTACGGTATAGAAAGTAGCTCACCAAGCCAAGTGAGTTAAACCTAAGCGCATAAATATGATTTGCATACACACATTATACAGCATAATGTCTTTATTAAGATGGTAGAGTTTCAGGTCAAATAAACAATTGGAACACAATATTCAAGGTAAAATTATGTCAGGTCACTGTGGAGGAGAGTAGTGAATTTTCATATCAAGGATAAACACCCAAATTTTACATGGCATTAAAATTTCATGTCCTTAATTAGTTGATAAAGTTTCAGTTCAAATAAACAATTGGAACACCATTATCAAGAAAAAATTATATCAAATCACGGTAGAGAGCAGTGAAATTTCAAAAAATAGCCTAAAGCAATGCTCAAAAGTCACTCCTCCACAGTGGATATGAATTGCATACACATTATACATCATATCATTATGTACATATCAAATAAAAAATAGAGAATACACCTATATTAGTATTATATATAATCTATACATAGGATGGTTTTTGCAAGCCCTATTAAAGTTTTATAAATCTATAGTTTTTACTAGCTAATGTTATAAAGCACTAGAGAATAGAACAATATAACAGAAGAATATATTTTCTTTATTAATCATTATATTTTTATAAGATTTCTTTATTATAAAATCTTCCTCCGTTGAATTATGTATTGTCATTATATTACTAATTTGTATTGAGTACTCTTAACATTAATAGTTATTTCAAAATTGAAAGAAGCTTTCCAAAATCAAAATTGAGACTTCAATTCTTGAAATTTAAAAAAAAATTTTTATAAAAAAATAAAAATCACATTTTCTAATCAAAGATATGTTAATGAACTTCATTAATTCATACTCATGATGACTAATTATGTTTTACAACCCTTAAGTGAATAACATTAACATTTATTTCATAATTGAAAAAGGAAGCTTTCCAAAATCAAAATGAAGACCTAAAATATTCCTAAAATTCTAACATTTCTTAAAAAAAAGTCTTATAATTAATTTATTTTATATATTCAAAAATTTGTGGAAGAAGCTTCCCCAATATACAAATTGGATGTCAAAAAAAGATTCATGGTCAAAGTTTCATAGAAATTAAATTAACAAAAAATTAAATTAAATTAACAATTTATTCACTTTACTCCCGAGTTGACGAAATCAAAAAATAAGTAGTCAGCAGTCTCCTGGCATTGCCTAGAATACTGATACAAAATTTCAGGATGGTAAGACGTCCTTTCAGTCCATTAGACCAAAAACCAAACTTGGACCATTTTTGTCCAAAACTCGGACCCGAGTGGATGGTTATTTTGGTCTATTAAAAAAATTGGGACGTCTCCGCCTCGTCAAAGTGAGAGTAATAGTCTACCAAAACTTCAATTGGCAGCCTAAAAATGGCTTCGAAAATAAGATATTTATCTTATTTATTGATCCACGAAAATAAGTGCCAGTTTAAAGTCTAAAACAGTGGAAATTAATGAATTACACTTTTTCTGGACCCGTGAAATTAAGTACTAGCAAAAATTAATGCCATTAAGGGATCTGTAAGAAGGGTACCTGAGTTAACAATCTTGCAATGGATTGGTTTCTTAGTCCTAAGTTCAATTACAAGCTAATTGACACTCTTGGTGTTCTTTCAACCAAATTTATGTTTAATAATATTTTCAAGCCTCAAAATAACTATTGGACATCACCTGATATCACCTGTGGAGAAGTGCTATGCAAAGTGTTTTTTGAGTAGTTTTCAGTTTTGATGCTGAGATCTGTGCTAAAAAACACTTCTCCACAAGTGATATCTAACTGTTATTATGAGTCTTGTGTTTGTTTTCAACAAATAAAATGCAGCAAGATGCATTTTTTGAAAACATGGAAACCAATAAATTGCATAGCAAGTTCATTGAAATATCAACCGTACTCAATTACTCAATGGTCAAAATAAGAGTAAATAATCACTGCGGAGGAGGGATATTTGAGCATACACTCATCCAGTGATTATTTGCTCTTATTTCGACCACTGACAAACATACCATTAACAGGTTTCAAGTACTCATCACTTTCACAGCTGTAAGGATTCAAACGGTTTTCTTTTGGGATATGACATTGTTTATTACTAATGATAAACTTTATTAATACACTATGAAAAAACAAAGAATTATTGTACATACTTTAGAATGTTCTTTATATCCTTGTTCAAAATAAGAACAAATAATCACTGTGAAGGAATGATTTTTTATAGCCTGAAGCATTGCTCAAAAATCACTCCTCCACAGTGATTATTTGTTCTTATTTCGAACACTGCTGTATTAATATACAATAAAATACAATTTTATAGAGAAGGAACCAAGTAATCTTTCAACTACAAAGTAACACCATTCTGTACAATAAACATTTATTGAATTTCGTCAAATTTACATAGATTCTTTAACTCTACCAAAGTTTTTGATATAATTTTTAAGATGATTCTTTAATGAGTTAACCCGGTTATACTAGCTTCGTTACTGCAGACCACTGGATAATAAGACTGGTTTCTTCAAAACACATGTATTTGTCAGATTTCCCACAACTCGGGTTGTTTTGCATTTTTTAATGTACAGTATTCAACATCAGGGCTCGAAATAACAGCCGGTCATCGCTGTGGAGGAGAGATTTTTCAGAATATTTTCAGTCAAGTGGCTGAAAATA